>OOFC01035226.1:0-12054 GCA_900323345.1 Pseudochromis fuscus | reverse complement strand
ACAGTAGCGTGTAGTACCGTATTTTCCAGACTATTGAGCACACCTGTCTATAAGCCGCTATTGAATTTATTCCAACAGTTTCATGTGGTCCACTCTGACCGGGTCTGATGTGACGAGGCTAAATGTATCGGCGGCACGGAGCTTGCTAGCTTGTAAAAAGCCAACGAGCTTCGTGCCACCGATACATGAGAAACACCGGTGTTTAAGTTCAAAGCGTCAGAAAAAAGTAGCGGCTTATAGTCCAGAAAATACGGTAAATGCATTTTAGTGGAATCAAATAATAGACACAGACATGAATGTTTTAAACTCTTTTAATGTCTGGAAAAATGCATTTAATTCAGTTCAAAACAGTGTAAAAATAAATAGAAAATATTCCTGCAAAAATTGAACAGAGATAAAGTTAAAGTGCATCCTGCACTGACAAACGTTCTGTGTTGTTTGAAATTCAACATTTTTTGTAATTAATTAATCGTAATTGATGTGTTAAAGTCCCACCTCTAGAAATACCATTTAGGTTTCAGAGACAATCAGGAAGCAGCTGTCAGTGTGAGCTACAGTATTCAAACATGAAACCTGCGTTTCTTCTGTCTCACTTGAACTTGTCACTTGAATCCTTTTCAAAACAAGATGTGTGCGTTGTTGTGACATTGTTCAGATGCAGATCCTTCCTGTAACAGTTGGGTTTCTGGGTCACAGTCGTTTCTTTTAGCTCCCGGTCTGGAGGAACATTTAAAGAAAAACTGTTCTTCATTGTTTGGAGGAGGAACCACAAAACATCCCCTGAATACAAATAATATAATTACATATTTACATTTGACCTTTCATGTAAAAAGATAAAATAAATCCCCTTTTCTTTCATACATCACCCTCAGTTGCCAAGACAACCCTGATGACCTCATCCCCTTTATCAACTCATTAAGATTTTACACTAATGAAGACAAAGGGATATGAATACATATTTAGCATAGTCAGATGTGTTTAATTAATATACACATCAGCAGCTTTTGATGGACCCAGCAGAGCTCAGTTTGAGTGTCCTTGATGATCTCTAATCACATTCATATTTAGACTTCCCCCGAGCATCAACGTGTGAATGTATTTATTTATTCCCACAGTTCAGCCTGAACTTTATTTTTATCTCCTGCAGTGTTGTATTCACCTCCAGCTTCAAGGTCTGCGAGCACATAGCTGTTTGGAAATAGACCCACCTCGCTTCAACCGCCGTCCCTGTAGCCGCCTCCCGAACGTGAAGCATCATTTCTCAACATATGTGAGTTTTCTGAGCAGAGTGACCCACAGAGGACGGCAAAGGTCGCTGTGTGTGTTTAATCTCCTGCTATAACGGTGTGAGGGGAAGGCCGGACCTCTGACAGGGGGTGCACTGCACAACTGGAGGGGTTGTACTATGCAGCCACTTGAAATAGACCACTGAAGCTGGCAGTCAAAGTTAGGGGGGGACAGGGAGAGGGCAAGAGAGACAGACATGGGCTGAAGATGAGAGTCCAGCTGGAGTCATTTTGAGGAAGCTCCCTTGTTTTTTTTGTATTTTTTTTGCCTGGATGGAAAACAGGAGGAGAAGTTTTTGGCAGAAGTAGGATCTGACGGAGGAAGATGTTGAGGAAGGAGCTGCTGGATGCTCGCAAAGCTCTGAGGAGCGTTCGAGAGGAAGGTGTGAGTGGGCCGAGGAGCAAGAAGCAGCGAGGTGAGTGGGAGCTGGTGTCAATAAGAATAATATTAAAAAAAAGTACTATGACAGCATAAAATAGTTTGCTGGGGATCCTGAAGTCAGACAGATCACACTGTGTGTAGCAGGGAATTATAATATGCATACTCAACTAAGTGGAACAGCTGTAATGGAAATGAAAACAAGGTAATACACTGGAGGCCGCTAGTGTTGCTGCTTAATTGGATTCAGTTTGTCTCTGTTGTCTGCTGGTGGATAATGCTTTTTTACTGCAGGCTAAGGTGCAATCGCTCTGTTTGGTATCGAGGAAAAATGATTGTGTTCAAACAGATCAAACAGCTGTGGAAAGATTTAGCCTGGAACAAGAGGGAAGTCTTATCGCCATGGAAACATCAGAGGAGTAGTAGAAGTTTACATTGTTTTTTTGTTTTAAAGGATGAAAAGAGATGAAGGTTTGTGGCAAAAACTAAACTCGAACTTCAGGTCGTCCCTGCCCCGTTATCGACCCGCTCCTCTCGCCCAGATTGCGCCCGGCTTACCCTCACATACCAGAGCAGGAATAATCTATATCACCGCTTGATGATTTCACATTCTCTAAACATTATGTTCAAGTGGATTAAGGTTCGCAGTACAATTAATTAGCGTTCTCACGAGGCAGCTGAGGCAATATGTGAGGGTAAAGCCGGCGCTGGTTCCCCGGTGTTTGGCCTGGCAGACGGTGTGTTTGTGTTCCATCCTGCCGGTACACAGTCATTCGCAGGAACCCTGTGGGGATTTGGGTCCGGATTAGGTGGTAGGATCGAGTTGCAGTGTGACTGTCAACACTGGACACTGTCATGTGGGATTTCCAAACGACGTCGCCATTTGAACTGCGTCGACATGCCGCCGCTCACATTCGCTTTCTGAAGTGTTGTTACAGTTTTTCTGCTTTGTTGGAAGTTTCTGTGCCTGATGACCTCATTTGAAATCACATTTTAGGTTTTGTTCACACATTTCTCTTGAATATTCCTGCATGAAGTTTGGGGTACAGTGTTGAAGATGTAATAAAAACAGATTTTTTTGCCTCCACCAAAGAGGAAAGCATCAGTTTTGTGAACATTGTTACATTTTGGGGAAGATCAAAGGATAGTACCCTCTCTGTTTTACTGGGTGACTGATAGAGGGCAACAGTGTTCAATCTATATCATCAGAGGTTTTGCACTTTTGCTACATTGAAAACTTTCACAGTATTTGTATTTTGCATCATCAAAACCTGTCCTAAGCTGAGGCAGTGACCTACATCTGATGATACAGTCAATACTGAACATGCACATGAACCCAGGCACCTCGCAGCCGCTGCTTTCAGACTTAAAGGTAAAGATGTGGAGTGTGTGCTGCGCTGCGACCAGCCTCCAGTCTGCACGGAGGCACCAGGAGCAGTGTGATCACACTGTGATGTAACAGCAGCAGAATCTGTTTTCTGTTGCAGAGAGATTATGCCAGACTTGCTGCTGATAAAGCTGTATGCCTGGAAGACATCCATCAAGGCTGCTCCACAGAAAGCAGCCTCTGTCACAAAATCAATGGGTTTCCGTGAAGCCTGCTTACTCTCTTGTTGTTTTAAGCTAATTAAACGAAAGCACGCTCCAAATTGCACATGTCCGAAGTCTTTTTAAAGCTCGTTCAGTGTCTATGATTTGTCCACGAGTGTTGACACGGCAGAAGATGGATTTTGCATCTGTGCATGAAGCCGGTTTAAGTTGAAGATGGTAATAATTTCCAGCCTGTGTGCTGCAGTGCATTGGATGGTGCTGCTGCTTGAACTATCACACAACAGTGATCCAGAGCAAGATGAATGACACGCACCAATCAAATCTAATAATCTGTTCTTAATGGCTGACACTCTGTGATATCCCAGCCAGAGATTGTTGAGGAGCCGACTCGTTGTGGCTTTTAGTGAGCATAAAAAAAAACAACCTCATGAGAGATGCTTCCAAGCATCATGAAATGGAAGCTTCGCCACCGTATCTGGCTTCTGATTGGACGACGGTCGTGGGATCTTGTGTTATGATGGGCTTATTGATCCGGGGGCGTTTGAACTGTTACTTGGGGGTGTATCCCATATCACGCATAAAGCATTGGTATTGATTGCTTCACTTTCTCCTGGACTGGATGCCTCTCGCTGGTGATGGATGGAGGAGGAGGAGGAGGAGGAGGAGGAGGAGGGTGAATAGAGGGAGGTTTGTTAAAATAACAGTTGGAAACTGCACTCCGCTGCTGCTCGGTTTGTTTTTTAGTCAAAGAAAAATCAGAGTAGGTGTGTGGGGATGTTCTGGGGAATATCTGTTGTAGCAGAGAGGAAGGAACTAATGAGCAAAATCAAAATTCACATTCGCCGAGCAACTGATTCACGGCGGGAGTAAATCTCACGTATTGATTGTGTGTTTACAAGGCCGTAAACAGTAACATGGCTCAGTTAACAACGCTGAAAAGCACCTTGTTCAGCGGAGCGGCTCCAGGATGGAGGTTCTGGATGAGGACTCAGGGTGGTTAGTTACAGGGTAAGATCTGCCGGTAATTATTTTTACATCCATGTGATGGAGGAGGTGCGGGGAGCAGCGCAGTGTCTGAAGCAACAATTAATGTGTGTCAAAGTGTGTGTTAGAGACGGAGGAGGGAGGCGGTTACATATTCCTGTCACACTCTCTCAGCAAATGAGACATCCAGCAGGAGAGAGTTTCTTAATATTCCCTTTGATTTACTCAGGACCTCATGCAGGAGTAGATATCAGTATTATATCAATAATGACTCAGTGAGATGAAAATAACACAACGGTGAAAGGGGGCGTGAACCTTTTGTGCTGCTGATTTCTCATCAATATTTTTGCAGGGGAATAAATGACGAAGGTGTCGCTCTTTGTGGCAAATTATCATTACTCTGGAGAGCATTTTATGAACTTTCACTTCATCTGAAAGTCCACATGCAGCAAGGACTGAGCGGTGGACACCGAAGCATGCAGCCACCAACACTTATTTCCTGAAGAGCAGCTGGAGACCAAATTAGTTTCAATGCAAAGTAGATGTGAGTGTTGTCCTGGATCATCACCAGACACTTTATTATGGTTGCATTTAGTAATCCCAATTGATAATTTGATTTACCAAACAAAAACAGAGGAATATTTGCTTGATGAATTCTCTTTTTATTTCTTGTGTTTATCTGTGGATTGCTGTGGGAGCGTGCAATCATTTATTTTTTATCATTTAATTGAGCAAACGAGGATGGAAGTGGACGCGATAATTATTTTTGATGAACTGTAGCTGCTGTTTGTTTTGTGCTTTTGAAATAAGTGCAGCGCTGTTATCCAGTCGGAGGAGGGGTGGTGGTGGGGGGGGTCTATTTGCTCTTGTAGTCCACAAAGCCCTGAGCTGCTCGCGGCCCTGACCCTATCACTGGTTAAAGCTAACAGACATGGACGATAGATAAATATTTGATGGCTTATGGGTTTTGCTGAGGGCTGCTAAGAGAGGACAACAAAGAAGAGAGGCTGTATGGACGACTGTAAAGCGTGTATTCATTTTATAAAATCACAGATGTATTTCACTCACGCTTTTATGTCGAGCTTTTTCATCTCCTCCATCCCATCATACATTATCTGCTCCTCTCTGCTCCTTCCCTCCCTCGTTAATCTTCTCCCCTCCACTCTTGCTTCCACCCCCTCTCGCTTTTTATCTCTCCTCTTTGTCTATTTCCCCCTCTCATCCTCCTCCTCCTCCTCTCTTCTTTGCTTCAATCTCTCATCTTTCACTGCTGCTCCAGAAAAAATGCTCTGCTGAAGCCAGTTGTTTTTCTTCCTCGTTTTTCCCACCTCCTCCTCCTCCTCCTCCTCCTCTTCTCCACTCTCATCACTGCAATCAAGACCAGCACACCCCTTATGCTCAGACTTCCCACCCCCACCTCGGCTCGCTCTGCTCTCGGTGGAGGGAGATCGGGCAGAGGGGGGAGTTAGACAAGCCAGCTGAGTATTGCCCCTCTAAAGGCAGCCTCTACGTCACAGAGGGACGCTTTTCACATCAGCGGATACACACTCAGACACAAAGACACCTGGCTTTGGCTTATTTGCATCCTCTATATTGCCCTCTCTCTCCCTCGCGCTCTCCTTCTCCCCGTCTTGCTGCCAGACTGGAGAGTAAACACTCCCACGCACAAAAGGCAGCTGAATCCCGTTTTGAATCTTGATATTTTTTGGTTGTTGTTGTTGTCCATGCCACACCCAGAGCTTCTTCTTCTTCTTCTTCTTTTTCGGGGTGTTTTTGCGAGCTCATGCCACAGGTAATCTCGTACGCTTGACAGAAAGCACTGAAGATGAAGAAAATCTGGTCCAAGAAGAGGTTTCAGGTGAGTTTGCTCCTCTTTGTTTTCTGGAAATACAAATCTGTGCAGTGATGCTGTAAATCCAGATTGTTTTTTTTTACATACTGGAATAGCAGCCACACCCTTTACCTGATGTAAATGTGTTGATTCTGCAGTAAAATAAACATGGATCTGTAGATAAACGTGCTGCTCGCTGCTTTGTTGTGTGATATCTGTCGGAAAACTGAGGACAAATCAGGACAACGTAACAAAGAAAGTCAGCTGAGGAAAACTCTGGTTGCCAGGTAGAGAGATGTATTTAGCGATCACTGTGATGTCTTCAGACTCCACTTTCTCCATCCTCAAGTCCAAATCCTCCCGCTGCTTCACTCCGAGTGGTGAAATATGCATTTTGCTTTGGCAGTCGTGACAGTTTTGTTACACAATAACTAATTCATATAACAGGTTTCACAAATTCGGGGCAGATGAAAAGTGTGTCAGTAGGCTACACTCCATGGAGACATGAGAATCAGGGCAGCCACTCACAAGGGCTACAAGATAAAAGCCCATTTTTCTGATGGTCGCCTCTTCACAATATCAAGCCCTTTGAGATGTGCTCTTTTGTCTCCAGCTGCAGATTTGACTGAGTAATGCTGCTAGGATTTGGATTTTTACCCACAGAATATTTATTTTTTTCTTACTGAAGTATTTGCCAAATCCAAATGGCATTTGTGGCTGTGCTGAGCTGATACGATTGCCTTGAGGGCACAACAATGGAGATCACGACAGCGATGGAAGCTTTTGGGGAGGAGAGGGTTGGATTTGTCAAGCAGCAGTTACCACCAGGCAACAGTTAATCAAATTGCCTGGCACAAACACATTAACCAATGGGGAGCGCGCAGTAAATGTGGGGGGAAATGAGTGTGAAATGAGTCATTTCACTTTGCACTTTTTCCACTTTTTTTTTTTTTTTGCTTTTCCATCCGCTGCAAAGCAGTGAGTCATCCTGAGGAGCTCTCCTTGGTGCTGATTGACAGACTGTCCAGGAAGCAGTTTTACCAACTGCTTCATCAGCACGGACACTCGCTCGGAGACGGGCCGGGGAGATATTTTTATGATAAATATGACCGGGCTCTAGTTCAATATCGCCATTCATCAACTCTCCCTGGAGTTTTATTGTGATGGTACGACTTTGCCGTTAGTGTTTCGAGCAAACGTTGTCAAATGAGGCAAGACCAGAAAATGAAGTGAAAATCATCAGTGTTCCCATGAAAAATGAAAGATATTGAGAGAAATAATAAGTAAAATGCTCAGAAAAACCACCATCCTCTATACTAAACCATTTTTACTCTTACAGATTGACAAAAAATAACTTGAATTCGCTCTAAAATTTAATGAAAACAATCGAAAAAACACCTAAAAATCCCAGAGTGTGCTTTGAGGTAGGAAACATGAACTTTCAGGAGATTTTGGTGACATCACATCCTTTATCAACACATTTAGACACCTGTCCTGTTGTTCTTTCTGGACGACGCTGTGTGTATCCCATGTCTAAATGAGGAGCTGATGAGATGTTGCTCCATCTCACCAGTTCAGGCTGCGACAGCATCAGCACGTCGGGGTAAACGGGACCGTAGTGTTGTGTGTAAAACACGGTGGTCGGCTGCGTTGGCTGTTGAATAATGCATTGTACTCTTGTATCTTGTTTCAGAGAACTGGGCATTCGACGCGGACATTTGGCAGATTCACCCATGGTGTGTTGTCAGTATGAGCTTTACACCAATTCTCCTCTGTTGTAGTTTTTTATTTTCTGTTAAAAATCTGAACTACTTCCTTTTCCCTCTGTTTCTGTTTGATTTATTCTCCTAATAACTCTTTTATATATGAAAGTTGCTGCTGCAGAACATCTATATTGTTTCAGTGTTTTGTATTCATGTGTTTTTACTGCTCCGCTGCTTACAACAGGAGTGGGTTTTGTTATTGTACATCCACCCCCACAAAGCAATATTTTTGCAATCACGCCGCTGCATAAAATCCTTGAGTGAATAATGTCTGATGGTTTATGGTATAATATTTGGCAATATTTGTGCAATCTGTGACCCGAGCCAAACCAGAGGCTCCTATTTACATTCAAATTCAGGCTGTGAAAAATATCACCTCATAATTACATCGCTGAGTTGATTTCCTTCGCCTGGTGCGAGCTACTTAACTTCATTTGATACAGATGGGTGGATCTACATACCCACACCCATAAAACACACACACACACACACACACACACACGCTGCTGCTAGCAATGTACTGAGTTAATGGTGACTGTTCATGTTACATTGGCTTTCTTATCATTAGGCAGACCTTCTGGAATTATCTAATAAGGATCTGACTTGATGTGAGGCGCAATGAGGTGCAACCCATTTTGCGGTTGTCGTCCTCCTCCTTCACAGGCTCTCTAACCAGTAAACATATCTGTCAGCCACCCAGCAGTTTGGCTGGCGATTTTAGACTCTAATGGGTACGAAGAGGATTGGTCGTGTGGGTGAGAGGGATGCTGGTTTCCATAGTAACGGTGCTCTCCCGTCTGCCCTCTCTTGCTGCCACTATGGAAGCGAAGTTTTCCGCTCCTGCCGAAAGCAAAGCTATGGTAAACCTGCCTGTCTTGATTCATCTTCTTCTCCTTTATTTATTTATTTATCTCCATCCCTGCTGATGTAATGTGATCTCAGACTCAGATGTGGCTTCAGGCACTTGTGCGTGGTTCCTGCTTCTCTTCCTCTTCACTGTATCTTCTTATTTTTAATATTCATCATCATCTTTCTGAATGTTCACCATAAAATCAAGACTATAATCAAATGAATGTTGTTCTCTGTCTTTGTTTTTCTTGTGGACACAGATTATGTGGTTTATTTCATTCATTTCTCCTCCTTTGATCCACTAATTGTTCCCTAATTTTCATCAGAAAGTAAAAAAAAAAAAAAGATTTCCTCTGATTACATTACACTCCTCACAACATTTAAGTATGAATAATAATCTAAACTCATGTTAAATCTCACTTTAAATGCTTTTTTAGTAGAAATGAGTCATATTCATAGATTTTTATTGGACATATTTCTCTGCATTTGCTCCCACCCTGCTGCTTTGTTACAACACATCCCGACCTGAGGGATGAGCATCCTCCCATGCCCCCTCCCTCAGTTGTGTATTTTTATAAGCCACAGCTGGCTTCATGTCACGCTCGACTTTCAGCCCATTTATTTCACTCTGGGGGGGCCGCCGTCGCTCTTTTCAAGAACACATCCAAGTGTGTGTTGCTAAGCAAATGTGAAATGTCTCTTTTTCCCATCCTCCACCTCTCTCTACTTGAAAATCCACCTTTTTTTTTTAATCCATCACTGACTTGTCTTGATTTCAGACTCTGAGACCACAGAGGATGAGACCACAGAACCTCAGATGGAAACCAAAGAAGGGCCCGGGAGGCACCAGGACAAGGCTGGTCGGAGAGGACCCTCAGGTATTGCAACAACTGTCACTTCAGCTTTTTCTGCTCCTTAAATTCATATATATTCTGCACTTTTTGGTCAGTAGTGCAGCATATTCAGAAACTCTTTACAGCTTTTTTTATCATCAGTATGATTTACTGTGCTACCAACACTGCTGCCAAAAACACTCTTCTACCAAATTATGATTCAATGCAGATTGATACATTTAATAGAGGCTGTTATCAGCTTGGCCCAAAACGTGCGTTGGATGAAATCCGATACGGCAGAACGCATTAATCCCTCATGGTGTGATGCAACCATGTGACACACTGCCCTAGTTTCCAGCAGGGAAAATGTCTCAGGTCTGGATCCGACTGTGCGGCTCCGCGGGGAACGTACAGCCTGAAAAACTGTTTTACACCAGAACGAGGCAGAAACCTGTGGCATCAATTATTGTCTAATGTGAAGTTGGATTAAATTGGGGTGTAAGTGTCAGCTGAGATAATGTCAAGGATAGTCTCTGGATTCAGTTTCTACAGCACAACTGATAACTCATCAATTATCTGATTGAATAAGCAGCTGTTTTATCCACTCTCTAAGAAGATTTCTTACCTTTTCACAGCTTGATGTCTTAATAAATTGAATATTTTTGTGGTTTGAACTGTTGAAGAAAGAATTAAATGTATTATCTTGAAAACAATCTGCAGACAGTTAATTGATAAAGATCATCATGTGTATTTCTCAGCCTGCAGTCGCTCACAGTGGCGGTGAATATGCTCTTTATATTTAATTAACCTTAATTCAAAACCCATGTGACCTCAAAATTAATTTGGTTTAAATTGACTTTGGTTGTTGAGTCAAACTGTTGCAACAGTCTGACCTGCAAATTTGTACAAAGTCATCTTTTTTCAATATGGAGGAGGAAGATTATACCAATTAACAGTCAACAATCAAATTAAAATCAGTTTCAATTATTTAAATATGAAGACAAACCAATAATCGTCACATTTTTCAACATCTAACTCGTTTATTTTTGTGATTTTACTGAAAAAACAACAAAATTATCAAATCAGCTGTCAAACAAAGTTGTTAATTTCTCCTGGTGTCACTGTTAAATGAAGCTGATGAGTTGTTTATCCGACCATCACATCCTGTTCAAATCTGACCGAGCCTGAAGACGTTACATCTCTTCACGTGTTTCCTGTAGATGCTGGGATTAATCAGCAGCTCCATGCATGCACAGGATTCCCCGCAGACTCTTTACTAATTTGCTAAAGTGGTGTCGGTGCCTCGGAGTCACATGACCAGCGAGGCCTCACTATCCGCTCCCAACCAGGCAACAGGGCGTCTGAATATAGATCCCAAATACTGACACCCTTCTCCTCTCGCACAAAGAAATGTTATCTTCATCCCTCGCTCTGCGGCAGCGTTTGCACTTTCTAAGCTTTGGTGTTGGTGGGCTGACGACGCCCTCATCACATCCCTCCTGAGACCCAGAAATAGGAGGAGAATATCAAATGAGGGAGGGATGAGGTGATGCATCATTTGTTTTCGGCTGCATGCAAACATGTGCCACAGATGTGCATGAGATTCACATCGAAGCTCTAAAGTCTGATCCTCCAGCTCGAGGACAGAAATAAAAACTTAATAATCCCAGGCCTTGAGGTGTGTGATATTAAAAAAAAACTCATTTCCTTCCTGTTTTTTGGCTTTATGAAAAATCTAGAGATATAGTTTGTGTCCTGATGCTGAGTCAGTATCCTCTCAGTCAATCAGTCACCCAGTTAGAGTCGGACCTTTTATATCCCAGGTTTCCTTCGTTAACTAAAGCTGCTGACCCGCTGCTTCTTTCTGCTGCCGAAGCGTTCCTGTCTCCGTAGCTCATCACTAAAACGTCAATCATTACCTGATTTGCGACGGGGGAGGATCGCTTTAAGTGGTGCACGCTCCAAACGTAGACCCTTTCTGTTTCATTTCCTGTTTCCCAGAAATCAATAGACTATTTATCCATCAAGCTCTTTTTCATTCTTAATGATGCTCCTGTGCTGGTTTCTGTGTTGGGATCAGTTTCTACCAGCTCAGGTTTCCTGTTGGTTTTATCACCCCTTCTCTCCATGAAAGACAAATATCTATACAACACTTTTTATATTTAGATCAACTCTGATGATTAATTCACCTTTTTATATTTTCAATTCATTTTATCTTCAAGTTTATCGGGCTGATGTTTTTTTGATCATTTGTTTCTGGTGATATTCTGTTATATTTTCCTCTGTGCCATAGAGATTAAAAACAGTGATCCACACTGTTGCCCTGGGTGGCGCAATAAATAAGTAGCAGTCCAACAGAAAATAGTCCCAGACAAATTCACATCTTACTCTTTACTGAGGAGCATTTGGTAAAATTAATAATTTCCAATGAGCTTTGTTAAGAAAGCAAATTATATATGTTTATCACCCACAAATGCATTGGTTTATCGTTACTCACACTGTCAGGTAGTTTGTGTTGTTGTGTTTGTGATGTAATGATAATAAAGCTGCTTCTCTCTCCCTGTGTCTCCAGGTGAGG
>OOFC01035221.1:0-10419 GCA_900323345.1 Pseudochromis fuscus | reverse complement strand
CCCTGCTGCACAGTAACCCGCTGCTGCTAACCCTGCTGCTGCTAACCCTGCTGCAGCTAACCCTGCTGCATGTAACACGGTGCACAGCTAACCCTGCTGCTGCTAACCCTGCCGCTGCTAACCCTGCCGCAGCTAACCCTGCTGCATGTAACATGGCGCACAGCTAATCCTGCTGCTGCTAACCCTGCTGCAGCTAACCCTGCTGCATGTAACATGGCGCACAGCTAACCCTGCTGCAGCTAATGGTACTGCAGCTAACCCTGCTGCAACTAACCCTGCTGCAGCTAACCCTGCCGCAGCTAACCCTGCTGCATGTAACATGGCGCACAGCTAATCCTGCTGCTGCTAACCCTGCTGCAGCTAACCCTGCTGCATGTAACATGGCGCACAGCTAACCCTGCTGCAGCTAATGGTAACTGCGCAGCTAACCCTGCTGCAGCTAACCCTGCTGCATGTAACACAGCGCACAGCTAACCCTGCTGCATGTAACACAGCGCACAGCTAACCCTGCTGCAGCTAACCCTGCTGCATGTAACACAGCGCACAGCTAACCCTGCTGCAGCTGAACTGCACAGGGAGCATAATCACCTGAAGCCTTCATTCAGGGCTGTCGAACTGGTTTTAGTTCAGGGGCCACATATTGATCCACATTGATCTGGACCAGTACAACAACAGCAGAACTCAACAACTAGAGCAAAGAAGAAGAAGTATGAAAATGTTTACTTTTAATAAACTATCCTTTTACTAAAGATTTTATGAAGATGAAATTTCTGAAGTTAGTGCAGAGGGAGCTTCAGTCACAGGGATCTGGGTCTTTATGAATAAAACAACTTGTCAAGATCTAGAATTATTAAATAATTAAATGTAATATAAATTTACACACACACTTACACCCCCTGAGCTGAGCAGACTGACCACACTGTACAAACTACAGCAGGATCCTCACATTTAGAGAGATGTTCGCTCCAGCCGTGCTCCTGTCCAGGGTAACGTCCCTGAAGCTGCTCTGAAAGCTGCTGTTAGCCTGACTTCAGGTCGACCCTCTGACCCAGGAGAGAGGCAGGTTCACTGGCAAGCACAAACTATGCAGACATGTGGCTTAGTGTCCTGTTAGGATGACATGTTGGCCCTTATTACACACTGCTGTGTTAATCACTGTTTCATATACACACTCATTAGCTCAGGGGGGTTTGCTTTGCTGCAGGTTCAGCCGCTCTGCAGAGACTCTGCATCGTGGGAACATCACAGCTTCAAGGAGAGACCGAGATCATTCAACAGGAGGCAAATAAAAGATACAAAGAATATTATTCAACCTGACAAACTGCTGCAGGAGCTCATCTGCATTACAGACCGACCAATCAGAATCCACACGGCATCCATCCCCTACCAACTACACACCGTCTGGGTTGGACGTGTGCGCTGTAATTATTACTCTGTCTGTCTGTCTGTCTGTCTGTCTGTCTGTGTCTGTGTGTGTGTGTGTGTGTGTGTGTGTGTGTGTGTGTGTGTGTCATCCTGCTGTCAGTCAGACGTGGCTGCTGACAGAGCAGCTCACAGGTTCACAGATTTCCCCTGAAAGCAGCATCACATTTATCTACAACAAATGGTTTGGGGCTGGAGGAGCTGTCTGCATGTGAGGTGTGTGCATGTATTATTCCCACTGTCGTTTCTTTGTGCACAGCAATGCAGCCTGAGTCCCGCACAGAGAAGACGCTGAGTAACAAAGGAGAGTACCACAGTAAACTGGGGAGATGCAGTATTTAAACCCTGGGGAGGATATCTGTGAGTATTACAATATTCCTGTGACATGCAGTCGTCATGCTGTCGGGGGATCGAGGGACCGGGGTGAAGGGGGATGGGTGGTGAATGTCACATAAATTATTAAACCAAATGCCACTCCCTTTAAGTTTTTCCACTGGCTGTGGAGACACAGTGCGTCTCTGTAACGTGGACACAATGCCACAGAAAATCCCCGTCCTCTTCCTGCTCCGTCAGTCTCAGCGCCGCTGTGATCCGGTCCAGTCCCAGACTTTTCTTTCAACAGTCAGTCACTTGTGGGCTTGAAGCCGCTGAGGCCGGTGTTTGCACGGTGCATCTGTCTCACATTTTACGGCTCATCAAAAGGATGCACGAGTCCCAAGTTTAGAGGAATGTGCAGAATGTGCCCTGCAGTCAAACCAAGGTTCGACCGAGTGCAGAGGAGACACAAAACAGCTCTGCAGCTCATCCCGAGGAGCAAAGATAACACAGCTTATTTCAGACCAATCAGCCGTCCCCGCTTTCTCAAACAGGAACCAGAGGAGACACTCCCTCAGCTGGTTCCTCCGTTTACCCAACTACTGCTGCAGACTCAGGGAGGGAGGTGTCTGTGTGGCTGCACCGTCCGCCGGCCCGGACACTCGGGGAGGGAGCACCGAGAGTCAGGAGCTGTGCAGCGGAGAGGACGAGCTGCAGCACGGCTGCTGTGGGTTTCTGACGTTCACACAGTGCAGGAAATAGGTGTTTTTATCTTAAATGAAGGTTCAGGCCTGATGAGGATCCTCCAGCCTGAAACCATCTGGTCAGTCTCAGCTGAAGCCCACAGTCGGATTCCTCGTGTCGCACCTCAGACTGTGGACAGCAGCCAGCAGGACGTCACCTGTGGCTCTGAACTGAGGCTTTGAGGTGAAACCGTCTGAAAGTGAATCCCTGATGTCACTGAGCAGAGAGCGAGGAGGCGCTGGTCACCGCTCTGACTCTGCACCAGGACCAACACCAGCAGCGTTTCACTGTTTCTGGGACTTCAACAGGTCGAAGGAGGAGATGCAGGATCTCGTCAACTGATGATTGTAGAGGCGGCAGCCACCGAGTTCTCCCATTGGCTGGGCCGGCGTTTGGAGTCACGAGTACACGCGAGGTGAAAACTGTCAACACGGCGCTAACCCGAACCATGAAGGTGGAGTCACGTGAAGGCTCCTCCCCCTTCCCCTGTTACTACAGACTTCAGCCTGTGAACAGCGGCTCAGCAGGGACTTGGGTTGGGAACCAGAGGGTCACTGGTTCAGTTCCCAGTCTGAAACATGGAGCATGGACTGGGAGCAGCTGCCTGGTGCAGCTCACGCAGCTCGTTCTGCAGCTGGTTACAAACAGGAAGTAGAAAGTCCTTCTTCCTGCACCAAGCTGCTGGACTCATGACCATGAATCACGGTCTATGATTAAACTCAGTAGTTTACATAACACTCATCATTAACATGAGATTAATGAAGCGGGCTTCTCCACGGCTCGTATGGAGATGAGAGATGAGCTGTGAAATCCTGGGTGTCAGGCAGGAGGCCGTGACATCACGTGCTTCATGTTGTGATGTGTGTACCTGCAGGAATGTGGACGACGTCACCGGGAGCCGCTCAGATCCTCCACAAACACAAGTTCTGAATTATGAGTTAATGATGCATGAATGGGAGAGGGTGGGGGTGGACGCTCGGTAAAATCAAACACCCTGCGGCTCAGCGGGTGTGAGTCAGTCCACTCCAGTCCCGCGGGGAACAGTTGGACCACTCGCTGAGATCCAACCTCTCTGGTCTCATCGCTCTAATTAATTCACAGCAGCAGGTTAGAAATGTCAAAGCTTTGCACAGAAACACAACATCACCATCATCCAGCTTTGTCCACAAGTGTAACACTCCTCGCACATGACGACCGCAGCGCCATGGTCCAGTCCAGTGGTTTTAAAAGGACTGGTCCTGAACACTGTCAGGCACAGAGGAAGTTCTTAATTATCACACTAATGATGTCAGGCACAATGGCAGAGGGAACATGGACGACGAGCCCACGCTGGTTATGTTTCACCGCACACACTGTTGTTATCACCCCACCCATGTAATCCTATAGCCTGACTCCAACAGCCTCTGCTGGAGCTAAACTGGGGCCAGGACACAGTTCAGAGAAGCAGAGGGACACCTGAGTGTGAGGGACAGACACAGACACACTGGGAGGACAGAGACAAGGTAACCAAGAGACTCTAACACACAGACTTGGTTTAAGGCAAGTGGTACTTATGGTTAGTCCCCAGGAAATGAATGTGAGTCAATGTAATGTCCTCTGAAGTGGTGGAAACAAGACTGTGTGTGTGTGTGTGTGTGTGTGTGTGTGTGTGTGTGTGTGTGTGTGTGTGTGTGAATACCACAAAGAGGGATGTGGTG
This sequence comes from Pseudochromis fuscus, assembly GCA_900323345.1. NCBI lineage: Eukaryota > Metazoa > Chordata > Actinopteri > Pseudochromidae > Pseudochromis > Pseudochromis fuscus. The sequence continues at coordinate 6,241 of OOFC01035221.1, read as the reverse complement.
TCGCTTGACGCCAGGAGGATCACTGTAGCCCCAGAACGTGCCTCTACGCCTGCGCACAGAACTCCCTTTAAAAATGTGGCATTTTAATTTGCGGTGGTTTTACGCAAAGACGCATGAATTCAAAACATCGACTTGAAGTGTTGAGTGAAGGTTGGAGACCACTCCTCAATCCGACATTAACTTCAACGTCCTAGGGAGCAAACTACTGCAGAAAAGTACTCTGTTATTCAGTATTACACCGGGTGCTGCTGCGCTGTGGAGTCATGCAATGAGCGGCAAAGATTAAAGATAAGCAGTTATAAAAGTAGGTGTTTTATTTCAGGACGTACTGTTATATATATTTAAGTGATGCCGAATTACATCACGTGTCATAACTTAGGTTTTTCTCTGATAAACTCTTCTGTGTGGTTTTCACGTCCTTGGAGAATCGCAGCAACTCGACAATTAAAGGTTTGATGAAGAGACTTCTGCGGATCGACTCGCACCACATCACGGCGCGTACTGGGGGCTTCACCACCGCCACACGATGCCTCCTGCACAACAAACCAGTCGGAGGCTTCAACAGTAACAATAACGGTGTAAAACACAAGACTCCGCGTGTGTGTGTGTGTGTGTGTGTGTGTGTGTGTGTGTGGTCATCTCCACTTATCCTGCGCAGATATTAGGAGAGTGGGGGGTTTGTGGAGACGCATTGGAAATCCGACCACTCGCCACGCAGACAATCGATGAGCCATGTACCGAGAGCGGATTTGCTTCCAACCAAACGTGATGAATAAAACAAGCACGCGCTGATAGTGAGCTGCGACCAAACGCTCGGGGCTGTGATCCGAGCAGGAGCGTGGGGCAGATCCCACTTTGGTTCCTGTGGTGGATCCAGGGAACCTCTTACCTTCTCATTGAGCCGAATGATTTGGTCCATTTTGTCGTCGTTGTGCAGCAGCTCCCGCAGCTCCCCGGTGCTCAGAGCTCGGTAACCGTCGGGACAAGTGTTCGCCTCCTTCAAGCTGCACATTTTATCCCCTGTGAACAGATCGCGGCGTAGGACACGGTCTCTGGAAACGCAGGAGTCCCGCACAGCGGTCACATCTCGATCACATTGGAATGCGCCGCGAGGAGACCGCACGCGGCGTCAACCAGCCAGCCGTTACACTTCCTCTGCCTGCCCCTTCAAAATAAGACACATCTAGAACTCTGACTGACGCCACAAGATAATAACTACATTGTCTTTAATCCATAATTTGCTCACAAGTTAATTATCTTGTGAACACAAAGCACCGAGGTTATGGATCTTGTGTGCGCACCTTATGGAAACTGTGCAAACAAGTGACAGTGAACAGAAGTTATGGATCTACTGTGCACAAGTTATGAACCTTGTTCACAACAGATTCTGTTTTTTTTAGTTCAGACAACATCCCATCATCTGATATTACCCCAAACGTAATGATTTGTTCCTTAAGTAACTTTCAAGTAGTAGTAATAATAATAATAATAATAATAATAATAATAATAATAATAATAATAATAATAACTGAGATCTGTTCAGTTGGTGTTTTTTCCGCGATGTTACCAACAGATGGACAAACAAACAAGTAAACAAATGAACAAACACTGGCAACAACAACAGGATAATAAACTTTTACAGCAGTTGTTCTCAGTTGCTTCAGTACATTTACCTGCAAAACCTCAAATCCATCATTTATCTGTGAAACGTAAATGACTCAGTGTCAATGACAAATCCACAGTTACACATCAGTGTGGAGGGAGAGGCTGTCACTGCCTCTGCTGTCACCTGCACACAGGCTGTCAGTGGGATCCACAAACATGGACAGATTTCTACAAACATGGAGGAAAAACACACCAGTCAACAGTTTATGAGGATTAAAAACAGACAACAGTCAATAACTGAACTTGTATGAAGCATGTGATACTTTCCTGCCCTGTGTCTATAACTGGCTTTGATAATGTGCTGCTTGTGTTTTGTCCTCGTGGTAATGACACTGCCAAAAAAAATGTAGATTATTTTTAAAGAAATGTATTATTATTATTACTATTATTATTATTATTATTATTATCAATATTATTAATATGAATAATCTGCACCTTCCTGCTCCAAACCCAGCATGTGAGCAGGTACATGATGAAGGTGTTGTTGCCTGTGTTGTGGGTCTGTGTGATGCTGATGTGTTCCCTGAACCACAACATTTATTGAAGGTTTATTGGTCGTTACAGGACGAGACTCATCCTGAAAAGTCTCTGGATGAAAACAAAGTGACATCAAGTGAGAAAAGACTCATGATCCTCAGATAAATGTAGCAGCTGATGATGGTCTACATGTTGTACAGTGTTCTGCATCCACACCTTGATGTGGTGGTTCAATAAAGTCGTAAATAATCAAGACACAATATGAGGATTAATGCACATGAACTCTGTTAATGGGAGATTTGAAGTAAAGTGTGGAGAGTGTATTAACCTGAACACACAACACTGTGTAGTGTGATCTCTGCATCATGAACATTACTCTGATGGACGCTCTGAGTGTTGATCTGATGAAAGATAAACTGATTCAGGAATATGCACCATGTAAACCTGTGTCCCAACAAGTGTCCTCTATGATGTCCCTGCAGGTGAGACAGGAGACAGGAGACACACACTTTGATGATTTTAAGATTATTTGTAGTTTCCTGACCTCAACTACACTTTAACTGAAACAAGCTTTTAATAAGTCTGCAGTAACAGAGGAAGGGGGAGGAGCCTGCATGTGACTCCACCTCTATGGTCAGGGTTAGCGCCGCGTTGACAGTTTTCACCTCGTGTGCACTCGTAGCTCCAAACGCTGGTCCATGCTTTAAGAGCTGGGTAAATATAACTCCCTGCAGTGACGGGTGTAAAAATAACAAGGTGTTGGTTAAAAGTGTAGTTAGTCCAACACAGATCCAGCTCTGGGTCAAACCAACACAACATGTGTTAGTCTGCACTCAACACTCACTTTGCTTTGTTCCTGGTGTGAAATCACAAAAGGTTTTATTATTTTTGATTTGACTTCATGTAACAAAACAAAGGTGTTGATGCCTGAGCTCATGCAGCAGGGTCATATAAACCAGACACAGCGTCTCTGTGCAGCAGCAGTGGACACTCACATTCCTGCCACATTAAACTGTGGAAAACATAAATCCATATTTCTGCTGCTGAGCCGCTGGTCGGGGAGTTACTGCCAACAGACAAATCCTCTGACCCCGGCTGGTTACTGCTGCATACTCTGAAACAAAGGTAACCAAGTAACCAGCAACCGTCCACAGAGGATCCTCTGCACAGCATCACATCACAGGCCTGATTGATCTGTTTGATCTTTCTGACGAAGAACAGTTTAAACTTCACTCCAACTTTGTTTCTTCTCTTTTCTGAACTTTTAGTTATTGATGACCATGAAACAAACAAACCTTTTTGTTTTTACTGCTTTATTACCGTTCATTCAGGCAGTTCGATGTTTTCACATATTTCAAAGTAAAATCCTCTTTTTATTTATTAACATTTTTTATTATCATAATGTAATAATTATTCTTATATGGATTAAATCGGTTTAATATTGTCTCTGTTTCCGCTGTCATGAGTTTCTGTCTTCAAAATGTTGTCTTTTATTTTCTGTCAATTTAGCTGTAATTCATCCGTTTTGGGTTTTTCAAAATCAAAGTCTTCATAAAAAGATTTTCCTACCTGTAAAAATTAACTTAAATTAATTAAATTAAAATGAAGACGATGTATTTTCCATGAAATACAGAGTATAAACATCCATAGGAATTAATAATTTCTACAAATAAGACAAAATAAATAGAAAATAAACCAATTATATTTTAAGCAGATGTAACTGTTTTTAATGTGTTGTCATGGCAACAGCTCCTCCTGTGGACACAGTAAGTAAAGGAAATATAAGACAAATGTGTAAATCTACTACAACTCACCTGTGTGTGTGTGTGTGTGTGTGTGTGTGTGTGTGTGTGTGTGTGTGTGTCAGGACACTTTACATTCATGTTCTAATGAAAACTAAACATCAGAGGAAATGAGAGGCCCAGTTATTGGATAATTGTATCAATAAAAACACTGAATACTTCCTGTGTGTCAGTGCAGCAGCTCTACAGTATTACTGTGTAGCTGCTACAGTGTGAGTCTCTGTCACGTGTCTGGTCATTGTTCGTCTGAGTTGCACGATAGATGGAAAAGTGGGATTGTGCTGAAGCGACTGTTGCTGAGTGTTTGTGTTGTGATGTGTGGCTGCATCTTCTCTGTGTACCACCTACTCCATTTATTTAACATGTCGGCACAGAGCGAGCCACTGATGACTGACAGGATGTTATTATGTGGCCAGTACGGGGGATTATTAGCTGTATGTAGGTCACCATTGGCTTATTTTTTTGTAGGTTTTTGTCTGGTCCGTGCCCTCTGGGGTCTGATATTTGAAAAGAGGGAGCTGCAGGGCGCTGCAGCCACCAGGGGGCCTCTGACACAACCAGGGGTATTTCACTGTGTTGTGTTGACATCAGCAGAATGTGCAGGGTTTTTATTTTTGGAGGATTTTGATCAGAAAGCCCCTCGGCTGGACTGCCTCTGACAGCACTGCTGACTTCAGACAGGAAATGAAGTGCACTGTGTTTGTGCTGCAGTTTGCCAGCAGGAGAGCCACAGCAGCACTTCTGCTGACGGCTGCTGCAGTTGTTGCCAGACGGTGGTAACATGTGTAAACTTTGGTTTCAGTGGACAAAGCTCTCCTTCATTTATGTGGGACGAGGAAATGTGTGGAGGATAAGTCAGCCATGAACAGAAAGTACTGCTGTCTACACAAACAGGGTTGTTGCTGTCGCCTCCCAGAGCAGAACGATCACAGGAGACTCTCAGCTTCTGTCATTGTACCAGACACAGATGATCATGCACCAGTTTGATGTTTTAAATGTCTGTAAACTGTGGAGCAGCAGGACATGTTGGTGTTGTTTTGTGCAACCACTCAGCAAACATCCGAACAAATGCTCCTCTTACCACAATTGTTTGTGTATTAAAGCCATTAATGTACACAATCAATGTTTTCTTACCCACTAAAAATGTTGTGTGATGCTTTAACACAGACCTGAGTACATGCTGGGTGGATTTAACCAATGAAGATGGATTTGAAAACAATAAAATACTGGATAAAATGAAGAAAATGTTGAATAAAAGCAACAAAATGTTGACTGAAAACAACAAATGCTTCATAGAAATAATACAATGTTGCATACAAACAACAGTGTTGCCATAAAACAACAAATTGTTGCATAAAACCAAAATGTTGTGTGTGTTTTACATCATTTATTAGCTTCACTACACAAACAATTCTGATAAGTGATGAAAGAGCTGAGGGGCGGTCGTCTGAGAGGAACCAGGAAACAGCTTGGAGCAGATATTGTTGGTTCAATAAACAACATTAAAAAGTTGTTTGGACTTGTTGTTCGTAGTGTTCCAGCTTCAAAGGCATCAAATGAAGACACAGGAGACTTTTCAAATGAGGAAACTCTTCTCAGGTTAGTTATAAAAATAATGTGGAACATTTTTAACCATAGGTTTGTGAACAAGCAGTGAGTCATCTGCAGCTCAGTCCTGACTCATCAACTCACAACCATTCATTCTGAAGCAGATTCAGTCTGAGCCACATGACAGACACAACACACTGGAGCTCAGTCTGCTGGAGGAGATCATCTACTGATCTACAGGAGGAGGAGGAGCTGTCAGCTGCTGCAAGCACAGGACACTGGTCACAGGACAGGAGGCCTCCATCCATCCATCCATCCATCCATCATCCATCATCATCCATCATCCATCATCCATCATCCATCCTCCATCCATCCATCCATCATCCATCCATCCATCCATCATCCATCATCCATCATCATCCATCATCCATCATCCATCATCCATCCATCATCCATCATCATCCATCATCCATCATCATCCATCATCCATCATCATCCATCCATCATCCATCATCATCCATCATCATCCATCATCCATCATCCATCATCCATCCATCATCCATCATCATCCATCATCATCCATCATCCATCATCCATCCATCCATCCATCATCCATCATCCATCCATCATCTCCATCATCCATCATCCATCCATCATCCATCCATCATCCATCATCCATCATCCATCCATCCATCCATCATCCATCATCCATCCATCATCCATCATCCATCATCCATCCATCATCCATC
>OOFC01035219.1:3824-36693 GCA_900323345.1 Pseudochromis fuscus | reverse complement strand
ACGCTGTGGAACTAATATTGATATAAATAAACACCAGACTAATACTAGTAATATCTTTGGTGGAGTCACAATATGGAAGGAAATGTTGTGCTTGGCGGAGGTCTGCGCTCTCCGAGTGCTTTTCTAGTTATTGATTGAATATTGGTTTATTTAAAAAGGGACAATGCACATTGATAAATACACATACTTCAAATAAGCCAGAATTAGCCTAACAGGCTAGTTTTTGTCTCCTGTCCGTGGCCATGTTTTAAAAGGCAACCTAAAATCAAATGTAATAAAATACAAGAAATACAGAATGGAGAATGTAACATAGCATAACATAGCATAGCATACAGTACATGACATAGCATTGCATAGCATAACATAACATAACATAACATAGCATAGCATAGCATAGCATAGCATAGCATAGCACAGCATAGCACAGCACACATAGCATAGCATAGCACACATAGCATAGCATAACATAACATAACCTAGCATAACATAGCCATAACATAACATTGCATACATAACATAACATAACATAACATAGCCATAACAAAACATTGCATACATAACATAACATAGCCATAACATAACATTGCATACATAACATTGCAAACATAACATAACATAACATTGCATACATAACATACTATAACATACCATAACATACCATACCATAACATAACATAACATAACATAACATAACATAACATAACATAACATAACAAAAAGAGAGCAGATAACCCAGAAGAAAATAACAAAATAATTAGCTAAAAAACAAAGCACCACACCTGAACAGAAACTACCAAAGAATTGCCACATCCCAACAAATTACAACCAGAGATGCAAAAAATATTCAAGTTATTATAAAGTATAAGTCATATCACCTCACCCGCCTCAGGAAGTTACTCTCACAGCCTGATTTTGTACCCTCTGTTTTACTTTACTACAATGTTGGCACTTTAATGGCGATCACCTTCCTCTCAACCTCAGCATGTGTTTTTCCCATGTTTGTTTTGGTTGTGTGGATCCTGTTGTGATGCTGTGCAGCTCACCCTGGCTGTTGTGTTTCACAGGAAGGGTAAACCGGGTGGAGGCCGGATGAGGAAATACTCTGCAGCCACTGCTCCACCTGAAGAGTTTCTGTCAGGTGTGTGCGGATGTGAAAGTGAGATATAAATGCTGGCTGCTGTTTTCAGAGCTGTGTTGTGTTTGAGGTATTACACGTGGATCCATCTGGTGCCATGAAAACAGATAGAGGGACTCATCCTGCAGTACAGCCAGGTTTTTTTTGTTTTTTTTTAATAACTACAAAGTGGAGGTTTGATTCAGTTAAGAATATAAAGTAGTACTCAGGCCTGCTGTCATTGCAGGTTTGCCTTTAGTTGTTTAATATGATTAAAAGAAGTGCTGCTGTTCTGTGAGATGAAGCCTGGAGGACCACCTCCTTTTTGTTCTCATGAAGGTCAAACATAAGTTCACAAATGTACTTTTTTTGAGAAATCCTTCATTATGACTTCAAAGAGCATCAGACAGTGGACTCCTGCTTTGTCTTTTACACTGTGTCTTTTTGTACTGTGGCCAACGAGCAACACAGCGAGATGCCAAAGTACTTTAAACCACAGTATATGGACTGTACATCTGTTGTTGATGGAGAGAACTGGAAAACATCAGAGACATTTTTTAAAAATTTCAAAATAAAAGTCTCTCCTGCCGCCCTCAGGTTGTCTTTGGGAGTCTGCTTTTCAAGCAGAATATAGTCACTTTAAATGCTTTCAGATATTGAACAGTGTGATACTCATCAGGTAGGTCCATCTCTATGAGGCTGTAACAGACTGTGCAGGTCTCAGTGATGTTAAGGCCGATATTCACTGATTGTTAAAGAGGAAATAGAGGTCATCTGCTCCAAAGTGAGAGGACAGGAGGCAAAGACATCTCCTTCTACACTCCTTTTTATTATAGTTTGGGTTTCAGCACGTTTTCTCACTGGAAAGCAGGACTGTTGTGGAGGTTTCTGTTCATAGTAAATGCTCCTGGGACAATACAATAATGTGGCAGACAGATGTAAAGTAATGCAAGGGGAAATAATTCCAAAAACAAGCAGTTATTTACTTACTTTTCTGTAAAATACAATATAAAATGTATTCATCCCAATTAAAATGAATGACTGACCATGAATATAATTGTAAATCCTCTTACTTGTGAGTTCAGTTAATGCAACATTCACATTTTTAATAAATGTTTAGTGTAAGTCTGAGCAGATGTTGTTTTACGAGAGCCAACACGTTGATAAAGAAAACCAGGAAACCAGAAAATTAGATACTACATTCTTTATTTGATGGTCAGGTGCCACAACCACCTGTGTGTGACAGGAACTGATCCACATCTTAGTTGATGGTCATCACCTGGGAAAAGAGAAAAGCACTGAGTGAATATTGTGTCATTAAAAACTGTTTTTACTTTGAGCTACAATAAGGTAAGAGAGGAGTATTGCAATATTTCATAATTTACATACATTTATTAAGTGATAAATTAAAAATGCTGTTCCTCACTTAAAAAAAAGTTTTATCTGATGAATAATAAACACAGAGAAGAAGCTGCCTATTGGTGATAAAAGGTTCAGTCGCCAGAGAGAGAATACGATTGTGTCTGTCAGAGCCTGATATTTTCAATTTTAATTCAATTCAATTCAACTTTATGTATAGAGCACTTTAAAAAGACAGCATAGTCAGCCAAAGTGCTGGATGTACCAACAACCACAAATGTAACAATGACCTGAATTGTCATAAAATAAATCCAATAAAACCTGAAATGTAACAAATGGTCAATAATGTAACAAGATGTTGAGTCCAAAAACTGAAAACTTTGCCCAAAACCTCTTACATTTTGGATCCATTATGACATTTTGTGTTTTATTACATTTTTTCTATTACATTTGAGGCTCAGTACTCTTGTTACATTATTGACAACTTATTACATTTCACATTTATTTTTAATAACAATTCAGGACGTTGTTACATTTTGGGTCGATGTTACCTATCGGGGTGTAACCAGCCCAAAATAAATTGAAAAACTATCTTGTGTGTTGTGAGATCTTTGGATAAATATTTTGGTGCTTTTCCACTGACCTGGTTGATCCAGGAGATGTAGGCGCTGACCCTGGTGAAGACAGAGGGCTTCTTGGGGTAGTTGCAGCCCATGCTGGAGCCAAAGCTCACCACTCCGTGGACGTCCCAGGAGCCATCGCTGTTCTGACAGTTCAGAGGGCCGCCAGAGTCTCCCTAAAGGACAATTGCGCAACAAAATGAGTCATCAAAATTGCAGTAATGCCACAGAAACGTCTATATACAGTCTATGAATAATGCAGTGTGGAGATCTGCTTAACATGCAAATAGTTTGTTGTAAGTAAAGTCAGTTTGACTTACGTTGCAGCTGGCCAGCTGTCCATCTCCTCCAGCACAGACCATGCTGCTGGTCACCAGACTGCCCCACCAGTCAGACCTGGTGCAGGTGGAGTGACCGACCACAGGGAGGAGGGCCTGCTGCAGGATGTCAGCAATGGGGCCTCCAGCTTTAGAGGACAACAAGGTGTTTTGGACTCAGATCAGCAGCACATTCATGGAAACTCAGGTTGAGTTCAGATTCAGTTTCTTACAGATCAACACAACATTTTTATTCAATAAAATGTGAAAAATGTCATTGTAAATTCAGAAAATGTGTTTTGGAAATTATTGGGGAAACTAGTGAACACACACAGTTAACCACTTCAGCTCAGTTCAAAAAATAATGGTAGATGATTGACCTCTAGAGTCACGTGTAACTCAGTCCTCTCCTGTATTTTAATACTAGAAACTATCTGGGCTGCTGATCTATTAACACAAATTTCACAGAAACACTGATTAAACATTAAATATGTGACAGTGAATCACGGCTGGCAGCCTTCGTACTTGGTGTACTTGGTCTTTTATTTGTCCAACTTAAACTTACTCCAGAGACGTCCCCATCCAGTGACGTAGCAGGGAGCGCCGTGAGGCAGGATGTCACCAGAGTTGGGAAGGCAGGCGGGCATGATGGTGTTGGAGATTTTGACGGGAGTTGACAGCTTGATCAGGGCGATGTCGTTACTGTGAACACAAAGGGAAACAGAGTACTAATTAGCATCAATGACACTGATTAATAAATATCTACATCACAGTAAGTCACAGCAGCATGAATTGGGCTGACCGGATTCTGTAGGAGTCCCACTTCTCGTGGACGACGATCTTGGCGGGACTGATGGCGATGGAGCCATCCTCGTTGTTGTTCTTCAGGTTGTGTTTTCCCAGGTAGACTCTGTAGGTGCGGCTGCTGCTTGGCCACATTAAAACCACATAGAAAGCATCAGTGTCTCCAGTGGTGAAAATAAACTCAATCAGAACAAAAAAAACCAAAACAATTAACTCTACTCTACTGTTACATTAATAATTCTGTGTTGTAGTAACAGAAGATGGATTCATGATAAAAAAATATTCTTATAATAATTTGCTCTTTCTTCAGTTTTTTCACTGACTGAACAATACAAACAGTGACCACAGCCCATTAAAACCTATTGAAAGCAAATTTGCAGTGTTAATCCCACTCTGTGTATTTTACTTCATGTTTTTTTACTCCTAATCATAACAATACAGATTCTATTATTCCATATTGTCCTGATATTAAAATCCATTTTAGCTTTTTCTTTCTTTTTTTAAAAAAAATTTAGTTAGTTCTTGAACTGTAGTCACCATGTAAGGAAGTAAAAATCAGTATTAAGCCACAGCTGGTAATAAGAAATATCAGGTTTAGGTCATGTTCTGTACAAGAGGTAATTTATTTAATTACTTACTTATTATTGTAGCTAAACTATTATTATCATGATGTAGTTAACAGTTATTTAATTGCTATTACTATATTCTATTATGTCATCATTTCATTATGATAATCTGTAAGTTGTTTATGTTAAGTTTGTTCATTGTCTGTTTAATTATAATGTGAATAATCGCTACACAAGCAAGTTCACTGCTGCGTAATGTCCACATAACTGGACAGTATTTTTTTGTTTGTTTGGGTATTTTTGTTGTTTAATAATAAAGACTATATTTTACTGTGAATTTAAGTTTACAGGACACAGACATGTTCACAGTTTGCTGTGTAAACTCATCACATATTTTTATAACTTGAGTTGATCTCTTTAAAAACAGTTATTTTTACAGACATGCTGTTAGAGCCCAATATGTAACAACAACCTGAAATGTAACAATGACCCAAATTGTTATAAAATAAAGGTAATAAAACCCGAAATGTAACAACTGGTCAATAATGTAACAAGATGTTGAGACCAAGAAGTAAAAACTTTGCCTGAAATGTAACAAGTTTATACATTTCAGGTCATTTGGGGTTTTATTATTATTATTTTTTTATAACAATCCAGGACGTTGTTACATATCGGGCTCTGTTGAAGCCAATAATGTAATAAATTTGCCCTTTTTGAAATGTAATAGGCCAATAACGTAATATAAGTCCAGAACTGATAACGTAATGACTGTTGGCCAGTAACGTAATGATTTATTACGTTATTGGCTCAAATATTACAGTTATTTTTTTTCTTTTACCAGGCCAATAATGTAATAAGCAGCCAATAATGTAATAAATTCCTACGTTATTGGCCAAAAATTATTACATTATTGGCTCAGTTATTACATTTGCAAAGTTTTTTTTCTTTTACCAGGCCAATGACGTAATAAGCAGCTGTTATTACATTATTGGCTTCAACAGGCTCTAACACATGCCAAAAGCATTTTGTGCATGGCTTGCACTGTCAGCCATCTTGGATTGAGGATGTCAGTAATCAAATAATTTAATATAAATCATTACTACTGCTCCAATATTTCTAATGATCTCCTGAAACAGCCTCCATGTGGACTGCAGGACTCTACCATGATGAACTAATTCAGACAGGTGTTACCTGAACTGTCTCCAAATGTGGACATCGTGCATGAAAACACTTAAAGTTCAAGAACAGCTGCATTATCTATCTCTTAGTAAGGCCTCTTTGTTCCCTGTGTATTTCCCACCCTCTCCACTTTCAGATGCCTTGAGGTGTTCGTCCTCACCCGATGCAGTGAGCAGCAGTGAGGACCCACTGGCTGGAGATCAGAGTGCCTCCACAGGTGTGGTAGAAGTTGCTGCCGCTCTTGTACTGCAGAGACACCTGAGGACACGCAAACACTTTTTATGAGTCAAGGAAGACGATGAAACGTTAAAGCAAAGCATGAGAGGTGTTTACCTGCCAGGGCCAGCTGTGCTGACGGACATCATCTCCTCCGACCACTCTGGTGAGGGTGGGGGGGAAGGTGGGCAGGCCGCACCCGTAGGCTGAGAGACGACAGGAGAAAATATGAATTCTCTCATGTTTATGTAGACACACATGTCATTATGCAGTCAGAGTCCTCAGCTTACCGCCGGCAACAAACAAAGCCAAGATCACGAACTTCATGGTGAGTGTCTTCAACAGGGGCTCAGACTGAGCTGCTCCTCCTTATATACTGCATCTACAGACCTGGACAGACCGCAAAGATTTTACGTAACATTTACCAACACCCTGCCAGGAAAAGTGGGTGGGAAAATAAGTCAACCTTGGAGATAAGTGACCACAGATATCCCCAAATACACCTTATCTCCCAACCTGTGTGTGAACCACACAGGTGCCTCCTGACCAGAGATGTCCTCAGCTTCTACATTCACTTTAAAAATCAGCATTTTCATATCAAAGAAAATAACAGGGCTTTGAGTATGAGTAAAAATACACAATACTCACTCAGGTACATTTCTGATTTGATGTGTATTGACGTCAACACTTTTCTAAATGTTAAAAATTTTTGACAAACAAATTAGACCATGAAGATTTAAGGGATTTATTTAATCTCACATGGTGTTTATAGCCCATACAAAGAATACTTTTTTAAAATATTTTTCTGTAATTGGTACTGATCATGTTCAGCACATTTTTGAAAGATAATATAAACAATGTAGTAACCTGTGTTTTTATAGCTTCTTCTAAACTCAGCTTCTACCCTTCAGTATTTAGATAAATATACAAGTTATTCATAATCTAGATTGTTCCAGTTTGTTATGGAGGAGTATTTACATTGTTGTGTGTCCTGCTGGTGGATTACTGCAGAAGACTTTCCTACATATAAATATATACACCACATCCTGTCGTCAGACTTTATTAACTGATTTATTTGTATGTAGATGTGCAGGGTGAGGGGATTTTCAGCAGGATACTACCAGCTGTATATTTGTTACCTGCACTCAGCTAGATAGTTGAGCTGTGCCATTTATTGTGTAATGGTACCTTCGGAAATCAGAGGTGGGAGCGTCACATTTGATATGATGTCAGCTCCTCGTGATAAAAGCTAAAAACCCTGAAACCCACTGACATGTTTAACAAACAAGTAAAAATATATTTCGGCCTTGGCCTGATCCTCGTGTTTTGATCTTCACTTAGCTCCGCCCGACAGGTGCGATCTGTCAAAGGACAAATTTCCCAGTATTTGATGCACTTCTTTGTACGTTATATAACAATGTGACAGGTATAAGTAAGTCAGATGTTAAGCGCACACTGTGGAGATACAGACATGATGAAGTTTGTGGTTCTCGCTCTGTTTGTCGCCGGTGGTAAGCAACACAACAGCCACTCTCTCTGTTTTATTTAGATTTCAGTGCAGATTAACAGCCGTCTGATGCCATTTGGTGTTTTTAAAAGTGTCATGTGTTCCCCTCAGCGTACGGGTGTGGCCTGCCCACCTTCGCCCCCGTGGTGAACCGTGTGGTTGGAGGAGAGGATGTCAGGCCTCACAGCTGGCCCTGGCAGGTAAAAACATGGAAGCTATTCAGAAAATATTGAATATGTCATGATAAATCTCTAACATTAGAATCTACTCTCCTGAATGTTTCAGATTTCCCTGCAGTACAACAGACAGGGTGAGTGGAGACACACCTGTGGAGGGACTCTGATCTCTGACCAGTGGGTCCTCACTGCTGCTCACTGTATCAGGTAGGAAACAGTAACATGAGGAGTATTAAACTATATTACTGCATGTAGCTCTGATAGAAACACCTGTATAATTCTTAGATGATTGACATGTTGTATAAAGCAGAGCATGATCTGTAAATTTCACCCTGATTAAATAAAGTCCAACATCCATTCTACAGGAAATATTTCTGCAGATCTGCTGGTGGGTAATTTATCTTGACCCACTCACCAGTGGATTAAAATGCTCGTTAAGTAAACTGTATTTCACTGTAAGATCTGATTGTGTGTTTATATGAACTGCAGACATGTTTCTACTAGGGGTGGGACTTTAATGTGTTAATTAAGCACAAAAAAATGAACGCGTTGCATTTCATGTGCTCGGCTAACAGCGACCAAAACTGAGGAATCAGATGAAAGCACGAGTTAATTAATTTTTATTTCATTTCTGGTTGTTTCACCAGAAGAAGAAAGAATTAGAAATTGCACATTATGTTGAATTGTTGGATTGTTTTTTATCATTTAAAGTTGATACTGCTCTGAAAAAGTACATAAAGTACTTAAAATGGCACTGTAACTTTAATTTTAGCCAGGGATATTTTCGATTTATTTTTCTAGTTTTGAATTGAAATGCAACTAAATGCATTTTTCCAGACATTAAAAGAGCTTGGGTTGACAGTATTCATGTCTGTGTCTATTATTTGATTCAGTTTTCCACTAAAATCCATTGAAATCAAAACATGTTGCTTTTTGGGGCAAAAATTAATATGTGATTAAAATGTGATTAATTGAGATTAATTAATTACAAATCCTCTAATTTATTTGATTTTTAATCGAGTCCCACCCCTAGTTCCTACACATTTATGGAATAGTAAATGAATCTTCAAGCTCATACACGACTTGCTTTTTCTTGCTCGTCCACCTCGCAGCAGTGGCAGGGAGTACAGAGTGGCCATGGGGAAGCACAACCTGGTGGAGACAGAGGAGGGCGCTGTGTTCATGGGCCCCGCCAACATCATTGTGCACGAGAAGTGGAACCCTCTGTTCATTCGGTGAAGCATCACGTCTCACAAAGGACTCAGCTGTGAAGTGACACTAGCTGCAGTTATAATTGCAGGTTGAGTCTTTGATGGAGCTTAATGTGTTTATCCCTCCAGTAATGACATCGCCCTGATCAAACTCGAGTCCCCTGTCACTTTGACTGACACCATCATGGCCGCCTGTCTCCCCGCCGCCGGCTTCATCCTCCCCCATGACGAACCCTGCTACGTTACTGGATGGGGTCGTATCTACAGTGAGTGGAGTCGGGTCACTTGAAATACCATCAGATATTAGTTCAGACAGTAGGCTCATGTAAAAACAATAAATAAATAAAAATCTGGTTTGTTTTCTCTATAGAAAATTATAAGCAAAAAATACAGTTACATGATAGAATGGTATTTTTTATTTATACACTGGTGTTTTAAAGTCATACTGCATGTACGACATAGGTAATATAATCTACTGAATGGATATTATGTTATTCTTAGTGGTCTCTTCTATATTTTTAATAATGACATGAAATGAGTGACATGCTGTAAATATTCCCATTTATACCAAGAAGAACATGATGATTTATGTTTGGTGTGTTCACCCTGAGCAGGGTTCCCCGCTCTTTTCAGGAAATTATGTTTGAGAACATTTCCAGGAGGTTTTGTGTGATGTGAGGCTGCTGAGCTCAGTGAGAGTCAACAACCAAACAACCAGACACACTTTAGTTTTGTTTTCCAAGACAAGTCAGTGTTTTTTTTTTTTACTTGTTCTCCAAGACTAGTCTAAAAAATTCAGCTTTCCCAGAAGATGTAGGAACCCTATCTAGGTCACCGTGGAACCTGTGGATGGACGGTATCTGTTGTTTCTTATCTCAACCTCACCAGCTTTTTTGAGTTTTACCTGAGCTGAACCTGAGGCTTGTTTCCACTCCTCCTCCACACAGCCGGAGGTCCCATCGCTGACATCCTGCAGCAGGCTCTCCTGCCCGTGGTGGACCACGCCACCTGCTCCAAGCCTGACTGGTGGGGCTTCCAGGTGAAGGAAACCATGGTCTGTGCTGGAGGAGATGGAGTTGTGTCAGGCTGCAATGTGAGTCTCAAACACAGTCACATTACTGTCAGTCTGTCTGTCCAGTTTATGAATAACATACAGTATTTAAAGGGAAATAAAAGAAAAAGATCTAAATTTAAATGAATGTAATAATTCCTAGATAATAAGTGAAGGTGTCTTTCAAGGCTTGAAGTTACTATTAAATGTGGAGTTTGCACCCTGGTCACATGTTTCCTGTTACATGACTCAGGGAGACTCTGGCGGCCCTCTGAACTGCGTGAACGCCGACGGCGCCTGGGAGGTCCACGGTATCGTCAGCTTCGGCTCCGGGCTCAGCTGCAACTTCCCCAAGAAGCCCACCGTCTTCACCCGAGTCACCTCCTACATCAACTGGATCAGCTCTGTAAGCTCGGAGACCTCCCACTCTCAACCCGGCAAAACTTTACACTATTTTAGATTAGTTTGTTTGTTTTCTTTTCATCTACGGATTAAAATATTAAAACCCGACAATCTGGATTGATTCAAACACCACGTTGGAAACATTGTGTTGCACTAAATCTAACACATCTCTATGATCTCCTCCACAGAAAATGGTGGCCTACTGAGAGAACAGCACTGTGGGATCAAATCCACTATGTACACTTACAACATAAAGACATATGGATCAATAAATTAAATAAAAGAGGAAAATCTTGCACTGCCTTTTTCTTTGTACCCCCATAAATGAATCCTAAGCCCAGGGAGTCTGCATGAATATTCAGCTACTGTTGATTAAATATTTGATTTAAATTTGATTAAATAGCAGAAAAGGTTCATTTCTTTCCTCCAATGGGAAACTTCTACCACCGACCAGCTGCTCTGTCCTCCGTCTCCAGCCTTTGTTTGCCTTTCTGCCTGTACTGACCAGGTTTCCCAGCACAGTACAGACACAGTACAGACAGTGTACAGACGTTCCTACATACAGTATAAATATAAGACCGTTTTTAACACAAGAATAAGCCCAGACTTAAACACACATCTTCAGCCATGAGGAGGCTGGTGGTTTTCGCTGTGGTGGTGGCCAGTGGTAAGACACTTCACATCTTCTCACATAACTTTCTCTAAACTAAACTGCTGCAGCAGAAGTATTCAAAATTATATAAATTGAGTAAATATTGCCTAATTTTTTAAAGTTTTTCTAAACTGTTGTTCAATATTTTTACAACTCTGGCAGAGTTTAATATTTAGTCAGTTTTTATCTTTCGGCTGGTGTGAAAATTACTGTACGCACAAGTGTATTTACTGGAAATGTTTTTGAAATGAAGCGTTTTTCTGACATTACTGGTCTTTTTCCAGTCTATGGGTGTGGCCTCCCTACGTTCCCTCCTGTGCTGACCAGGGTGGTGGCCGGAGAGGACGCCAGGCCTCACAGTTGGCCCTGGCAGGTGAGGTTTGGTCTAAATATGCAAAAATATACTCACTCAAACAACCATAAAACAGCAAAAACTATTAGATTCTAGACAGAAAATATGTATGCTCACACGTCTTTGAACCTTATCTTATTTTTCTGTTGAGATATGTTGTAGATATTTACTCGAGTACTCGCTCCTGTGTCCAGATCTCGCTGCAGTCAGACAGCAGTGGGCGCTGGAGGCACGTCTGTGGAGGATCACTGATCTCCTCTGAGTGGGTCCTCTCTGCTGCACACTGCATCAAGTAAGTTCACTTCAGTCTGGAAGTTTGATTAAAATAATGACAGTTTATTTTGAAAAGCTGACACACCTAAGGTGACGACATTCAGGACGGGTTACAAATGTGTCTCTGTGGTTCCACAAGGAGACAAATTATAGATTTTGTTTCATGTGTGAGAAAAATATGAAAAGAAAGACGACTGAACAGATATTAGATAATTGTTTTTGGAGGCGTAGGGTATTATCTGAGGAGCAAACATTTTAGGCAAGATCAAAAAAACAACCTGAAATATTGCTGGAAAGATGGGTGAATGTTTTAACAAGACAATGGAAGGAAGAAGAAGAAGAAGAAGAAGAAGAAGAAACTTAAATATCTTGTCTCTTTGGGTAAAATTCATAACTTTGTCACATCTAACTGGATTTTGTTATTAATTATTATTAATTTACTTTATTACCGGTTAAAATAAAAATAAATAAAATATACAAAGTGCATTAGGCAGAAACCAAGGCGACAACAATTTAGACAATTCTGTAGTAACATAAGTAATCATACCCTGTTCGAAAGGGTGTAGGAAGATCCATCATCAATCATCATCAATCCATCACAACAAGTGGAGATAAACAAAACAGAAGAGAAAGAAAATACAAAAAAAGTCACAATGCTCATTGTTGAAAAACTACTCACTCATACAAGATGCTAATGTTTACAATTCAAGACAATTTAGTGGAGATTAGACATGGATTATGCCTTGGAGGAGGGTTGAGCTTTCTTAAGTGCTTAAACCATCTGTTTTGTTAAATTTACACCAATGGCAGTTTTATGTTAGAAAATGTTGCTACTCTTCAGCACTCACTGAAAAACCCAAGTTTAAATTAGTACTCCTCTGTCCAACTGAATATGTGTTCATGTTTCTCTGTCACTGTAGATGTACATGCTGTTAAACACATTAACATTGTAGTTCAAGCATCAGCAGCAAAGTCTAACATCTATGGACAGACTAAGAGAAGAGTGGTAGACATCAAAAGCTCACAACAAGTGAGATTTCACCACTAAGCCCTTTGTAAACTGTCTGAAACAACCATCAGCTTAATCACAGTTTTGTACCCACAGCCAGAACAGTCAATACCACTATCTAAACCCTCAAGCCAATAAATACCTCGTCCACTGTCCTCCCATAGTGACCGCTACAACTACAGAGTGGAGCTGGGCAAACACAGCCTGAAGCAGAGCGAGGAGGGCTCTGTTGCTCTGAGGGCGGCTAAAATCTTCACGCACGAGGACTACAACGTCATGCTCAGCCGGTAACAGCGTCCCGCACAATATCACCTCAGGAGTAAAGACTGCGTGTGCTCACCACAGAGGGGTTGTTTTTGTGTCTTTTCGCAGTAACGACATTGCGCTGATAAAGTTGTCCTCCCCCGTCACCTTCTCTGACACAATCATGCCCGCGTGCCTCCCAGAGCGGGGCGTGGTCCTGCCCCACGGCGCCTCCTGCTACGTCACAGGCTGGGGTCGACTGTCCAGTGAGTGAGCTCACCTCTAGCAAAACAAATCAATACATTAGGAGAACAAATTTGAATATTACTCAAAAAATATTTACAGTTTGTACCTTTTAGTCATTTAATATAGCGTTACAGAAATTCACCTAAAGTCCTTTTCGAGTGTTTGCTTTAGTGGGGTGAGTAACCACGACCTAAAACGTAACAACGTCCTGAATTGTTACAAAAAAATGTAATAAAATCCTAAATGTAATAACTGGACGATAATGTAACAAAAGTGCTGAGCCTGAAATGTAAATTTAAAAAAAATGTAATAAAACCCAAAATGTAAGAAGTTGTTAAATTTTGGGCAAAGTTTTTACTTTTTGGGCTCAACAATTTGGGTCATTGTTACATTTTCAGGTCATTGTTACATACATCTCTAAGGACTACAGTGAGTTTATAGACACAGAGCGTGGGTCTGAGGAAGTAAACTGGGAGTGGTAGTGGGGGTATACCAAAAGGTAAGGACAGTACATTAAAAGGTTTGCAAATAGATTTATTAGTGTGACACTCAGAGGGTGGGATATGGTTTGCTTTTCACCTGCACAAAAGGCAGTGAATTTAAAACATTTTGATAAAGAATTGACGCCAAAAAGAGAGTCTGTGGCGTAGGAACAATATAACTCTGGATGTGAGGCTCAATCAAAAAATTGTCACAGTGAGGTGCAGTTGGTTTTCTTCATCAATCATCAATGTATTTTTTTTCCCATCAAAAAACATTCTAGAAATTATTATTTCAGGGCTAGATCAGAGAATGGGAATATGTCCAAAACAAAAAAAAAAATCTATAATAATGCGTATACATTTTAACAAGGTAGTGTTGGTATTTCACCACAAGAGGGCAACAGTGTTCAGTCTGTAGTATCAGTACAACTAGATTGGAGGGCTGCACTCTCTGGGTGCTTTCTAATTTATTAGTTGGGCAAAAGAAAGTAACAAAAATGGGTCCAACTGTTTGAGAAGTTGTAAAAGGAACAATACCTGCAGTAGGGATTCAGTACTACCTCCAGTCTTTGAAGCCGACTCCTTGATCCTGAACTATGTACTGTAAATACTATGAACGGTCATTAAGGACAACAAGTGTTTGGGAAAATAAAGTACATCAAAGAAGAAGAAGAAAGGAAGATACAGTCCCTACATAACACACAGGCAATATTCTGCAACATGAGTTATGATCAACACATGTCAGTGCATAAATGGCTAAATACATTAAAATTGGTATAGACCCTATTAAAAATATGTTTTATTCTCAGAGGACACACTCCTGTTTGTACATTCTCCTAACAAACACAATGAAGCAGATATTTGTTCAATCATTAAATACAAAGCACAGATGTTTTATTATCAGGTGTATCAGTATCAGTGTGATGTATCTGATGCGTGGCTGGTACTGCACTTGTCAAAGAAAACATGCAAACGTGATTATCCTCCTTCAAAGCAAAGTCTTGTTTGTTTCCTACCAGGATTAACCATGTTGCTCTCCCACCAGCCGGCGGTCCTCTGGCTGACATCCTGCAGCAGGCTCTCTTGCCTGTAGTCGGCCACGGTGTCTGCTCACAACCCGACTGGTGGAGCGTCCTGGCAACAGACAAGATGGTCTGTGCTGGGGGAGATGGTGTCACTGCTGGCTGCAATGTAGGTTTTGCAAAGAGGGGACATCTAAACAGTCATTTAATGGATTTAGTACAATTTTCACTGAAAGGAGGATAAAAAGATGTCTTTCCTCTTAGTAGACTGTAGCCAACAGTGTGTGTGCTCACC
Organism: Pseudochromis fuscus; assembly: GCA_900323345.1. Classification (NCBI taxonomy): domain Eukaryota; kingdom Metazoa; phylum Chordata; class Actinopteri; family Pseudochromidae; genus Pseudochromis; species Pseudochromis fuscus. Next base: position 21,597 of record OOFC01035219.1, on the reverse strand, counting down.
CACAGGGAGACTCAGGCGGCCCCCTCAACTGCCAGAACCCTGATGGATCCTGGGACGTCCACGGTGTGGTGAGCTTCGGCTCCGGTCAGGGCTGCAATGTCTTCCAGAAGCCCACCGTCTTCACACAAGTCAGCTCCTACATCAGCTGGATCAACACAGTGAGCAACACGTTTCACAAGCACAAACGTCTTCACCTCGCAAACCATCAAGTCTTCATTAAGTATGTTTTCTGTTCATTCTGCAGGTTATGACCATCTCCTGAAGAACGTATCCAAGTGGTTTAATCAGCAATAAAAACAGCTATGACTCATAATGGGTCATCTCTTTTGTGTGGTGATGTAAAATGTAAGTGCTGTCAGTGTACTAGAAACAAAAGGATAAAGATGTTTCTCTCGGTTTTTAAAACAGGAAGTGCTTTTTAACTTGTGCTGGTGTCCAGAAATTACAAAATAAGGATTTTTAAGTCATATTTAATAATAATCACAACAAAATACACTTTTAAAACACTTTCTTATTTTACAAATACTTCCTTTAATTCCTCATAAATCTTCACAAGATCAATGTGTTTTCAATTTTCAGTCAAAAAAAAAGGTGTTTCCCAAATCACAACTTAGAACGACCATCTTTTTAAAAAGCATAACTTCACAGTCGATATAAAAGAAACAGATTTATGCAATAAAATAAAAAAGCAACAATACATGATGGAATTTGTTTCAGGAGCTCATCTACATAAAACTGAAAGTGAGTGCGAAATCCAAACACTATCATCAGTCCTGAAAACATTCATGTAAAACATGTTGACATCATAGTTATAAAATCAATGTGTAGTTTTGCAAATGAGGTACAACACTGGTGTCTGCAGTACAGTCCACGACAAAAACAAAGAACTAATACACTGTGCGACAATTTTAAAAACAAGTCAGTCATATGTGGACATAGTTAACTTCCAATGACATCACTGAAGTGTCGCAATGACCTAGTTGTTGTTTGCTTAATCAATTATCCTGTGAATTGACAAAAAAAAAATAGTAATACATAACTTAAGTAGCGGACAAGGATAGTTTGCATTTAGTTTTTACTCAAACAATAAAGAACTTTATAATGAAGACACTAAGGAAAAGCATATTTTGTCTTACAGAACAAAAGTGGGAAAAATCTTCGTTGTGCAACTTCAAAAACATTAGTAACATTGAAGCGAATGACTGTGGAGTCACTGCATTTGGCTTCAGCTGTTCAGATCTAAGCAGCATCTAACAAAGAGTGTGAAAGAGTAAGAGTGAAAAATGGGATATACTGATGCAGCTCTCTGAATGAAGTCGCCCTCCTCTTTTCTCTTGGCTCATTCTCTGAATACTTTCTAGGGGAGACAGAGCTGCGAGTCAAGTGAAGCAACAGTCATCAGCAAGCGAGTGAGCCATGGTTGCCGTTATTATGGCGCAGCTGCTCAGTCAAAGACGCTTTCTGTTGGTCATCCAGGGAAAAAAGAACAAAAACAAGCCCCGGAGAGGCCGAGACGACACGACTGCCTTCTCAACTCGACAGTGTTCACCATGGCTACAGGGCAAAGGCCTCAGACTATTCACAAGATCTTCTCACGTCCGTCTTTGTGCGCCTGCTGTTCGCGAAAGTAAAAGCAACACTGCACTGAAGGAGTAGCATTAGAGCTAACTCAGGTTTGGTCGCACAATGTCTTTTGAAATGTGTTGTTCTCAGCACAATGTCACCTTGTGCTTCAGTGTGTACAACAGCAGAGGTGCTGCCTGTGCACTCAGGTGGCATTACCACTGCGAACAACACTCCATAAAACCAGACTTTGGACTAGAAAGTTATTTCTCGTAAATGGTAACTGAATGCTGCTGCAGACTCGGTGCACGTTTTACTCACTGAATGCAGATTTCTATATAACAACCGCCCCTTCCCATCCCAGCAAGTTTACACATGAATGACCTTTTGGTCGCACATGAACAACCAACTCTTGCAAATCTGGTTAAATTTAGTCAACCTCCTGAGCACAAAGTGGTAGAAAGATGAAGTGAATGAGATGTTAATGAGTTTAGCTTTTAGCAAATCAAAGGCATTGCTAGCTCTCCTATGAGGTCGACGCTGTTGTGGTTTTGCACTTGTCGACGGTTGAGTCTCGTCAACTATTTACTACTTGCTGAGCACAAAGCGGCAGAGAACTGAAACAAATGGTTTCAGAGCGAGTTTAGCTTTCAGCAAACCAAAAGTCTAGCTATTTTTCCCCTGGAAATAAAAACTGGACTCATCAGGTAGCAGAAACCAAAACTCCAGTCACATGCTAACTTTATTCTCTAGCTTGGCCACCGTTTGCTAAGTCTGTAACCACTGCAAATGCATAAACTGATGCCATATCTTGGCTGTGCTTTGGGTGATGCTGATCCCTCTCCTGGTCATCAACAAGTAAAGATACTGACACAGCAATGCACTGATTTTGGATGTAGCATCTCCTGCAGTCCCACAGCTCCTTCAGCTAGCCTCTGTTTCACTAGCGCTCACCTGTACAGCTTTTTTCTTATGTTAAACAAATGTATTTCTCTGACTTTATCAACAAGATACAACACGTGATATAAGGTCAGTACATTCACGTTAGATTTTGGTTGACTGCCAATGGCTGAAAGTCACGGTAGCTGGCACTGTTCAGTAGATACCTCATTTTATTAAGCGTAAAAAAAACAAACAAACAAACAAACTGTAGTATAATGTTTCAGGCGTTTAGGCAGAGAGATAAAGGACAACAGAGTCCAGCAAAAACAGTAGGGACATACTGTTTCTATAAGGCACAGCAGACTCTCACACAACAGATAAAACTAATATATATTGTCTCCTCAGCTCTCAGGGACCAGGAGAGATGATATCTTTGACATTAGCATGATACAGGTCAAGTCACCTGAGTGCATAAAACATGCTGGCAGTCCAAGGCTCTCCAGGGTCAAACACTGCCTGCACGTTTTTATTTAAGTGTGCACACAACTCGTCACTGATGTCTCATGATCTCTTCCACCATCAGCTCATACATACAGCACAGTGGAGGCCTGTTACATAAAGAGTAATGTATTAACAAGAAAACTGCACATGACCCTAACCGTCACAGAGAGCAGGAAGGATCCAGCGACTATGTCCATTACTATCTGTATCTGTTTCAGACGTCCTGCGAGATCCAAAATAAAATAAAGGTTTCTTCAGTTCAGTGCTGCAGAGGTGTCCGAGCGCCACTGAGAACGTCCTGCAAGGAGCCACATTACAGTCCGGGTTCACCTAGGCCGACACAGATCCACAAGAAGTGATCATCAATGAGTTTCACTGGATTGTTTTCGTCCCAATCTTAAAGCGGAGGCACTTTATCCTCGTACTGTGGCGGCGGGGTGAGCGGTTCAATGCTCATTCCCGGTGCAGGCTGAGAGTTATCAACGTTCTTCATGTGCAGCTTCTCTGATTTAATCCTGCGGATCTTGATGGGGAGGAGCTTGCGGTTGTTTCTTCCAGCTCTGCGATTCGACGCGGAGGCTGAACCAGCGGCGGTGTGAGCACTGGAAGTCGGGGCAGGTTGTGATCCGGTCGTCGTGACCTCTGGCCCCTCGTTCTCAAACTGCACGCTGTCCACTTGGACCAGGTCGTCGTAGGAAGGGAGCTGGGAGGTGCTCGGGCGAAGGTTGCTCTGGCGGACTGGGTACTGCCCACTGCCGACCGCCTCTTCATAGCTGGGTACGGCGTAACGCTGGGCTTGCTCCTCAGCACTGCAGACATTTAAAGAGACAGATATGAATCATACTGTACTGACAAATCCAAGCTAATATATAACCAATATTTTACTATTTTTAAATCTCTGAGGTTAGTGATGTGGTGTACTGCAGCCCATTTTTCACAAACCACTTTCTGTAATTACTGTCAAATACGTGCTAGCAAGACTTGAGAGCCTGCCACTCGACATCATGCACCTGACATGCTTTTACAACAGCAAATCAAACTCCTGAGAGTCATTAAATGGAGCATGTGAATTTGTTGGGCTCTTTAAAAGGTATTATTTTATTTAACATTTATTTAAACAGGTAAGTCCCACTGAGATTAAAAAAACTTTTTTTAATGGCAGACCTGGCCAGGACACTCATCAGACAAAATACAATTAAAGTCAACCTAAAAATAATTTTTAAAAAACCCTATTTTTAATCTTTTCAGATCACAACACTGGTCGTATTGTTCACTTACATAATGATGTTAGCTGTTTTTATCTTTATATCAAAGTTCAAGTACATTTACTCCCTGGTCTTGCTCGGAGCAATTTCAACCAATAGCATTGTTCCATTCACCTGTCAATCAATCTGCTGTTAGCGGCACAGTTCAGAGTGGTTTACTGGACCAGAATCATTAGTTAGTTCTGTGAGTTAGTTTTTACACAATGTCAATGAATATGACATCAGTTTGGTTGCTAGGTGACGAACCCTTCACAGGTTTGTTTTGGGCGTCAGCTCCGACCTACAGCAGCTAGGATCTGTTTCACAATAAAGACAGCACTGCACGTGTGGTGGTTTCATTTCAGACGCTACAGTATTTACATTTAGTGATGTTAGGTAGCTACGGTGTGTCATTTTGTTTTAATGGTCCAATCAAATTGCTCCAAACTTTTTGTCTTTTTTGTATCCTGTTTCTGCCAGAAATACATCAGGATGTGGACATTAGATGCTCAAAAAGTGCCGTTTCAGTGATAAACATTAAGATCTGCAGTAAAAATAATTTTCCATCAGTAAGAAATGGAGAACTTTAGAGGAGTCAGTTACACAGCCAGCAAGCTAAAGATTAAACATCACTGTCCACAACAGATATTCAAACAAGCATATGCCTTTTAAATTTATGTAATGTTAACAAAGAGAATATCAGCTATAATTTGCAATGAATACATCTCACTACTACAAATCCTACTGCTCTGAAAAGTAATTTTGTCCTACAAATAACAAAACTGTTGAACAAATAACCCTACAAGTTTTCGAACCTGCTCAACTCAATTACTGGTTTGATATTTAGTCAAATCAAATTTCTGTTAGTAGACCTAAGAACAACAACAAAAATGTATTATTATTACTATTAGGTCCAAATGAAGGTGTGGACTCACGCTTCTCTGTCCTCCTGCTCCCTGGCTGCTGCTCCTCTGTAGTTCTGAGCCTGTTGCAGCCTCTGCTGCTCCCGCTGCTTGTTCCTCATTCCCAGACACAGGGACAGCATCAGCATGGCCACGCCGGAGCCCGTCAGGACGAACGACACAGACGAAGCCTTATTCCTCCTGCTGTCCACATCGTCGTCTCCTGAACTGCTGCTGTTCCCGGCTGGGTCCGCAGGTACCACGCTCCACACGATCATCACCACGCCGAGCGCGATGAGCCCAACCCCCAAAGCACACAGTGCATACTGGGAGCCGGAGTTCCCGCTGCTTTCACTGGTGGTGGTGCTGTTGTTGTTGCTGTTGTTGTTGTTGTCGCTGTGAGTCTGTCCATTGCCTTGAGAGTCTGGTTGTCCCTCCTCACTGGAACGCATCTCGTCAGTCCTTCAACTTTAGTTAAACCGGCTGCAGTGAGTTAAAACCTGTAGACAGAGGAGTGTAAATGGATGAGGACCAATAATTTAATAATTAAAATGATCAGCAAAATCCTCCCAGAGCTTTGTGTGAGGTAACACTGACGCTAAGCAGACAGATTATCTCCCCGTACCTCTCTGTGCTGTGTGTGATAAAGCTACAGCTCCTCCCGTTAAGAAGCAAACGTCATTTATGGAGGTGTTCCCGGACACGTTGCTGCTGTCCACACACATTTGTTTCCTTATTAGAGTCCAACCCCCCATTAAACATTAAAGTAAAAAATCCCTGAAACTTCCACAGATAGGTGTGTTGCACAGTAAATATTTTACAGCAGACTCGCCTCTCAAAGTCACAGCACTGTCGTCACTACTGTCAGCACATTAGGAGGGGAGAGGCCCCAGTGTGGCCTCTGTAAAACAAAAGGTCCATCCTCTTAGATTTTTATTGCATATACTGAACAGACTTTGATTTTTACTACTGTTTATTTGATTTTATTCTAAATGCAGCACCGCAGCCAATAATAATAAACATTTTGAGTCTGGAATCAATATACACTATTGTATTGTTTTCTATTACATAGTTCATCATTAGTGTTTTAATGTAAATCCAGAACCAGAATGGAAAAAGCTAACACACCATGCTGTTTTTTTTGGGGGCCCAAAGTGACCATATTTGGATGTGAAGGGAGGAGGCAGGTCTGACCTTTAACCCCGAGGACACTGCTCCATGGCTACGTTCAGACTGCAGGGTTTAATGCCCAATTCGGATTTTTTTGTGAAATACGATTTTTTTTGCGTGTTCGTTTACATTAAATGTGACTTGTAAGTGATCTCCCGTGTGAACTTAAATACGACCCAAAAGTGTCCTGCATGCACAGAAGAGGATATAATGATGTCATACAGCGAGGGCGCTTCAGTGTTTGTGGAATTAAACATGGACGATAACGGTGCGGCATATGTTACGATTCTGACATTGTTGTCCAACCTGAGCAAACACATTTACAACCTGATTTTAAGAGTTTTTGGCCACGGCGTTTTGTGGGGCAGTGTCAACCTCCATCCAGAGAAACACAGCCAAGAGTGGTGTGATAGTGATGTGAGAGGCCTTAATGATACAGAGTTACGCAGATGAAAGACGTTTGTTGCATATTGTGACGTGTAGGTCGGATAACTGCGACCTGGCCGTTCAGACAGGCATGGCAAAAGATTAGATATGTATCTGATTTCCAGACCACTTATCCAAGTGGCCTGGGTTGCATTTGAAAAAAATCGGATCTGTGTTGTTCAGACTGTCATGAAAAGATCAGATACAGGTTGCATAGGGGCAAAAAAATTGGATTTGGGTCACTTTAGCCTGCAGTGTGAACGTAGCCTCAGTGTATGAGCCTGGAGTTCTGGTTTGGTCTCATTGGAAACCAACCACGCCTCTAAATCTTCATCTTCTTCAAGCCTAATATCTCCTCAATGATGAAATGGTTTTCAGATAACCCACTAGATCACTGAGAAGAAGAGCATGTGGACTTTATCTAATGACATCAGAATGACTTGTAGAAAAAATGTATTGACTGAATATTTCATTGTTGAAAAGTGTGATATTTGAAATTAAGTCAATGGGGGCAACCATCTGGTGACCATCAGTGGTATTGCACTTTTATGCACTTTGAGATGCGGTTGCTTTGTCTGTTTCCACACAACCTATGACTACAGGGAACATGTGTAATTCTTATTTATATCATTTTTGAACAGTGATATATTCTGTAGTTTTTTCACTCTCTCTATTCTGCATCATCAGTTGTTATCAAAGTTCTCTGTCTCTTACAGTCATGTCACAGTGGGACAAGTAGAAACAGCATCTCACACGTCTGTATGTTGTCAAGATATGGTGGTAGTGACAAATGTTGAATCATCACATGGCTGCTTCTTGAGTAAGAGGAGGAGGAGGCCTGCTAGCAACAATAAACAGTGAAGTTACCCATCTATATGCAACCTCTGTGACCATGCAGGAATGTCAGTCATGAAATCTTCATAGCGGGGATTTATCCTGGGTTACACCAACAAAGTTTGTTGGTGTGTGTGTGTGTGTAGTCTGGAAGCACGCCCAGACCTGCAGGAATGGAGGAGGGCAGTTCAAAAAGCAGGGATGCCCCCCTCACTAGAGGAATGCACGGCATGAGGCTGAATTAAGATGGCTGTGACAGCTGGGGAGATGCTACAGAAAAAAAAAAAAAAAAAAAGTCACCATATCATACAGTGAGTAAGTGCACAGGAATTTACGTGAGGATGTCTCACACTGAGGTCTTGGGGCTTGTTACAGTCCAGCTCAGTGGTTATTTTTCAACACACTGTCATAGTAAGACATTGACAGGCCTGCTCATACAAAAACAAACAAACTGTCCTGTACAGGTCATAATTACTGTCCACGTGTCCAACCGTGACAAAAACCTTTAAATTCACTGATTTCACCAAAAATACTAAACACGCTGAAGACATCTGGGTGTGTAAGTGGGTCACAAGTGTGTGTGAACATTTTCCAGTTGTTTCGACAACACACATCGTGTAATGTCCCTTTGAGCTGAAACACAGGGCGGGTTGTTTTACTTTGACCACGCACGGTCAACAACTACAAACTTTCCTGGACTGGAAACTTGTGACTCTTTGTGTAACTTTTAGCAACGATACAAAGTGATACTTCATCGCTACAACGCTCACCTCTTTTGCATCCTCCGACAAAAAAAACCTTCTTGTTGTTGTTCTCCTTAAAGCTGCGATGTGTGGAGGTTATTGTCCAACTGTGCAGACGCAGACTGGAGATTAAGGCGCGTAATTTGGAGACAAATCAGGTTTTAACGGACCAGGAACTTTCCTCCGAGACACGGACAGAGAGAATAAGAGACACGGAGACAGAGCAGGAGGGAGGGGGCTCAGCACAGCCACACTTCCACTTTCATTAACTCCTTCAGGCCTGCAGCTCGCTGGATGGCCTGTGGGGAACTATTTCTTTCTCTGGTATTTTTCCTCTTACTCATCAGTCTCATCTTCCTCAGTGTGATGCACATGTAAAATCCCCAACAGCTGACAAATGATCTGCAGAGAAATTAACATAAACTTTATTGCAACTGCTGTAAATTAACCCTCCAATGAGCAACCACACAGTAACATTTTGGTAAATTAGTTCCTGTTTTCTGATGAATTTGGGTTAAAATTATACAATTTGATACTTTTCAAAGCAGCACAAACATATTATTTCTGCTTTTTATTCCATCACAGCAGAAGTTTCATGAAAATATGTCTACACAAATCATTCGTACCTTCAGCTATTAGACTGTACAACACACATCTGAACTGAACTGAACTTGTTTGCTGGTGCACTTTTTTCTTCTTCTTCTTGTTATTATTGTTTTATTATTATTACTTGTTATTATTACTTCAGTGATTTAACGTCTGCATTGGTGTGTTTGCTGCCGGACATTTGAATTTCTCCAAATAGGGATTAATAAAGTTTTATCTATCTATCTATCTGAGTATAGGCATCAAAACAAAAATATATCTCAGATCTTTTCTTCTTTTGAACAATGTATCCTCCAGGATGACTGATTACCAAAGTGTTAAAAATGTAATTTATCATTTTTGAACACGAATGGTGATTTTTCTGTAAGTCAGCAGTTTGGAGCAGGTGACTCCTACAAGTGTCTCTGTTTGGCTCTGCATGTGTCCAGGAATAGCTTGCCAACTTAGGTAAAAGGGAACTTTCCTGTCAGTCATGTCCATCTTAGGAAGAAATGTATTTCAGATTCTCAAAGTTTATAATAGGCCAAAGAGACTGTCCCCATCTTTGTCAGACTTGTACGCTGCATGTGGTGCATCTCTGACCCTGATCTGCTGAAGAACCAATGAGATGAGAGTCTTCTTCTCTCACAACCTTCACCTGGGGAAACAACACTTCATACTAACAAAGAGCTTACAAAATAATGCTGAAAAAACAAATTTTTCTGAATGAAATTATGCACAAAACACAATAAATAACAACACTTGAGCACACGTCTCTGTATGCTGCCATTTTGGTTACACATCTGGTGAATATAAGCAGCTGTATGACAAGTATCCCTGAGATACAAAAATCATTTCAGGTTTAAACAGGTTTATTTCACCACAATACTGAGCAGAAACATTTGTTTGCATGGTCTTAAAAATACAAGTTTCCTGGACAGACTTGGCCTACACTGCACATACCATGTTGTTACATTAGAGATAGCTGGGCTATTTTTAAATTTCCAGTTTATCATCTTTAATTTATTGCTCAGTTGTCTAGACAGGCTTTAGTCAGAGCACAGCTTTGGACATAAATAAGTAAATGTTTCATTAATGGGCAGTTTTTTCAGTTACTGTGGACTCAACAAGTCGCAGCAGGAACAGCTGGGAAATAAAAAATATATGTTACAGGCTGAATTCCACTTAGTTTATTCAGATTCCCATATGGTCAAGTAAGTCATGACCATGGACTGTGTGTAGAAACAGACGAAGCAACTGGCTCCAACGTCAGGCCAACGAGGAAGTGCCAGTAAAGTGGACTACCACTGAAGGCCGGCTCCAAAAAACTCTGACTCCAAATGACTTGGGCAGTGTCCTTGGGTTCAAAGGTCAGACCAGCCTCCTCACTCCTCCTGTCACATCCAAATATGGTCACTTCTGGCTCCAAACAACCAACATGGTGACACTCAAATACCATCTACGAACTCTGTATAGAATAGATGTAGTGACTGTGACCTCACCCATCACATTTTGAAGCAGGGACTTTTTCAGAGCCACAAGTGACCATATTTGGATGTGACAGGAGGAGGCGGGTCTGACCCTTGAACCTATGCTGCCTGATGTGTATGAGACCTCAGTTTACCAGTTAATGAGCCTCCAAACCACCTGTAAATAATTGGACACCAGACCTGTCAATCAAACTAACTGCACTTCTGTCCTGGCTTCACTTAGAGGCCTGATGTCTGCGTCCACACACAGTCTGTGGTCAGCACACAGGTCGTGGATGAACACACTCCCAACACACTTTCAGTTACAGTATTTTGCTCCCACAGTTATGATGGTGGATTATGTTACGTCCATATTTTGCTGGCAGAGAGTGTGTTTTCCATGCTGACACATGATCAAGTCACAGAGGAGCTGTGGAAATATATGGTTTTTATTATATTACAGAGGTGCACAAGGATTTGAATAGAAATCCCAGAGGGTTATATTATTTCTATTAAAGGTTAAGCCTCAATTTACTTAGAAAAATGTGTTTTTGTGCATAATCAGTCTGATAAATCCTTGTATTGACAGTCAGGATTCATTGTGACTGACACTGAACGAGGTGTCAGCAGGAGAATGAACATTATATCTTCTCCACAGTTTTGCATGAATGTTTTTCTCTTAGTATCCACTTCCACCACACATAGGGGACATAATAGCCATAAAGATGCACGCAACTCGGTCTTACAACAACTATTACCAAATTGAAAGTCTGAGCGTCAGCGACACAGACTGTTTACCCAATACTTATCTGTGCAGGAAACCCTGTTTTATCAACTTATGTCAGTCATACCCTCACTTTACTTCTCCTTTGTGAATTTACCACCTACGTCCAGTCACGCCTTTTCGAGCCCTTTGGACAGGCCCATCCTCGAGCAGCGATCCAACCCGCGCTCCGGGTGACGCAAATAGTCTTTCATCATGTATGTAGCCATGTGTCTGGATGCTTACGAATTGATGTCATTCACACGTTGTAAGAGAGTTACCCAAGACTGCAGAAAAACACACTTGGCTGTGCTTCCTTGTCCCGGTGTCCCCCTCCTCTGGATCAGCCCGCCAGAACAAGGACTGCTCTACTTTACAATAATGACAAAAACAGTCCCGATCCTGCAGCTCGCTGCATTGTTCCTTGTAAGTGAGGCAACCTTGTTGCTGTGGGCTCTGGGGAAGCGTCTTCCTCCTGAGCTTTTGTCTGGTTCCTCTGTTTTACCACACACACACACACACACACATTACACACACAAGGCCCTGATTACATCTGGTAGGCTGCATTGATCCTTTATCACTGCCAGTCAGTAATCAACTTTGTTGGCAGCTACAGAGGAAATGTTACAGTAAAATATAGATAAACTTGATTTTTATGGCCCTGTAGCCCAAAGGGTAGCAAATTCACTTTGACTATGGACATGTTTTGTAGGATTAGTTTCCTTTAATCAGCATTACAAATGAAACTAAATGTACCTCAAATAAATTACCCGTGTCTTAATTTTGTTCCTACTCCAAAACTGATTTACATCCATTGTCAGCGCTACTGTAGACCTTGGTTTTATGGCTGCTACGTGGGCATGTAATCACATTTCTTCAGTGACTGTTTCCCAGCAGGGTGGTTCAGGTCATTTCCCAGGTGGAGCGTCACCCTTGTCCCAGTCCTACCTCTGATATCCCAGAGAGCGAAGGGGCATCACTCAGCCCCCGCGGGTGGATTACCAGAAAGGTGTGTGCAAGTTTATTTTTTTTAAATGAGCTAACGCAGCCAGCCAAGCGGTAACTGGCGTCTCATTTGGTGCTGTGTCATCGGTAGTTTGGCACAAAGCTCCGTGAGTAAGAGGAAGAAGTTGCGCCATGTTGTGTTGAGCGAAACTTGAGGTAACATGTCAAACAGAGAGAAGAGGAAAGGGTAAAAACTGGAGTGACTCATCTGAATCCAGGAGTCAGTCATGTGTGAACATTTACTGTTTGAAGGAAGAAAGAAAGAAAGAAAGACTGAGTTCGGCTCCATTTGCATGAAACTGGAGGAAATGAAACAAGCACGTTTTTATGCAAATGAGTTGAATTTACTCATTAACATAGCAAAATAACAAATGTCCTCACATTAAAAAAAATAAGTTACCAAGTATGAAGTATGGCTGCTGAAGCATTTTATTGTGTTGCTATAAGGGTTTTATTATATATATATTTTTTTGCTGTTGCATCTTCTCTACCTGGATGGTGAATTAAAGACTAATCTACACTCATTGTTTTGAATCTTGTCGTCTCCTTAAAAAAAATACCAGACTCTTGATGATTGATGTGTGACTGTGGATTTGTCTGATGATTCTTTGTAACACTGTAATTGTGAGCAACCCCTTTCACATTAAATACAGTTATTTTGTTTGTTGTATTGAGGAGCAGAGCTAGAAATATTGATGTGATTCTGGTTTTGCACAATCCCACCGTTTCTTAATGTTTGGTTTAATAGTTCATATCATCAAGCTTAAAATCACCTAAAACCTCCCTCTGTAGTTACGTAAAATCACCAAAAATCTTCATATTCTTAAAAAAATAATAACATAAGTGAAACTGGATCATTCTATTTGAGATATCATCTTTATTTTATTATAAGGAACACTCTTTCATTTCCACAAAATTGCATCCTCACACCTTTTTGAGGCTCCCATGCTCTGCATCATACAGCTCTGCAGTCATCTATTGTTAAAATATTTTGTTTACTGCACAGTATAAAACATCAGAAGAGGTGCTACATTTGTTTTTAGACACAACAGTGTAAATGTGCAAGATGAAAAATGACTATCAAACATAAACTGTAGAATTTTAAATTCAGTTCAAGTCTTTTTTTTTGTCCTCAGTCACGTTGACAAGGCATCACAAACAGCTGGATTGAAATGAAACGAGCAGTTTACACTGATAAGAAACTTTTTTTTTCTTTTGTAATGAAGTACCCTGTATAATACAAACAGCTCCCTCCTTCAGAGGAGCAGACTGTTCATAGAAGCAAACAAATAACAAATCACATCCTGGTTTACACAGAAAAAATAGAAAAATATTCATTTTTAGCTTGAGTCCTTCGTCTCGTTGATTCTGGTGTTGGGGAAGTTACTGCTCTCAGAAACACCAACATACCATCTGTCCACGACTGTTTTTAAAAGAGGAAACTAGGAAACAGAGTCTCCTTTAACAAGTGCAATCTGTCCTCATCTTAAAAAACAAAAAATATATTTATAACCACCATGTTCAGGCGCACATGGAAGACAAACATCCATGTTGTTCCTGTTGTGGTGAAGCTGATGACTCGTCGCACTCTGATGACATCACACATTAGTCACCTCGATGCTGGTGTAACCGCGGATGGGGCTTCCCTCGGCTCTGGGAGGAGTGTGGTCTCGGACTTCCCGAGGCAGGGAGCCATAGCTGCTATGGCAACTCAAGTCCCGCCCACTGCGGGCTTTGGGGCTGAACCCTGCTGGAGGCTGAGAGAGAAACACACATTTACATTTACAACAAAAAACACTCACACAATTCACTTGGAGCTTCTGATGAAAGTCTTGAAGCTAATTAGACTATATTTGTAATTGTAAATGGTGATTTAAGCATCTTTTGCTCCTCAGAAACACAATGTTAATACTTTATTGATCCCCGAGGAGAAATTGGATCAGTTGTAGTTGCATGCAGTGGAGAAAATAGACAAGAATTCAGTAGGATGTGAGAAATAATATCTAAGTTTCATTATGAGATACAGTATAAGAATTAAGTAAATCTACATAAACAGCCCAGCATTGTACCGTAACTTTGTAGTATTGCACCCCCAGTGTAGAGGTTGTTATAAGAGTTATGAGGTAGTACTGTAATCCATCTTCTCAGTTAAATTCTGGTCAAAACAACCTGATACACAAGTTGTCCTGTCAACATTCTCCCTGCCCTCCAGACATGCTGCTAAATATGTAATATTTCAGCACTAAGATCTGTTTTTAGGCAATATTTTCCATGGAAGTGACTGAGCCTAATTATGACATCAAAACACAGGCTGAAATTTAAACAACTCAGTTTCTAAGCTACTCATTTGTTTCTTCACCTTGACGGCGACTCAAACTGAACTCACTGGCATTTCCATCAACTTCAGCTGAACTGTGTTTTTTGGTAATTTGCTAGTGTTAGCAGTGCATGCTAACACACTAAACTAAGACTATGGACAAACAAACACCTGCTAAACATTAGCATGTTAACATAAACATTTAGCCTGACAAACTGCTGCGCTGAGCTTATTCTCGCACTGAGTCTCCAGCTACTGTTTGCCTCCAGGTTGTCTTGTCAACATATTCCCTGCCCTGCAGATAAGCTGGTAAATATGTAACATGTCAGCACTGAGCTCTGTTTAGTTTCTGCATTATTTGCCATGAACAGTTCGAGTAATGTAAACACTCAGGCGTCAGGTGAAGGAAACATCTTAGACTCTGAGGTACTGATTTTTAGGGGGGGCAGTGGGATGGGACCTGGGTTGGGAACTGGAGGGTTGCCAGTTCAAGTCCCAGCCTGGATGAAGCATGGTGTGTGGACTGGCAGCTGGGGAGGCCTCGGTCCACCTCTGTGGTGCTGCCGGAGTGCCCTTGATGAAGGCACCAACCCCCCCAACTGCTCTGGGCGTGCCACAGGATGGTGGTGCCCTACACTCTGTGGCCTCCCCACACATGTAACGGGCCTCCTATATGTATGTATGTGTGTGTAATTTGTTAGAGGGCCTGTACTGCAGAGTGATGAAGGCAATTTTGTACTGTGTGCTGTACTACAATGACAATAAAGCTTCTTCATCTTTTCTTAGTATCCTAAAAACTTAATGAAAGATTCAGAACTCAGGGTCTTAAAAATGTCTAAAATCCAATAATTTCAATTTAAGGTCTTAAAATGTCTAAAATTCACCTAAAATCTCATAAAATGTCTTAAATAGGATTTTGAAAGGTCTTAAAAATGCATTAACGTTACTTTTATTTAAAACAAATGCAAAAACTTTAGTGTCGCTTTTAAATGTTTCCATTTTTGAGGGCACCGTAACATAACTACAAAACACAACTAAAGTAACTATTTTTGCAAGTATTTGTGCAGCCTGGTCACAATTCATTAAGCACAACCAGCTAGTGTGCTGTGTGCGAGCACGGTGTGTTACTGCTAACAGTGTATGGTTAAAGCGGAGCATAGCAGCGGAGAAATCGTAACCCCTTTACAGCGAACATTTAGCTGGTGACAAAAATTGCCATAATTCCTCAGTCATTTGCGTTAGCGATGTGATTCCAACTGATTCTGAAAGCCGACAAGCAGTGTTTCCATAAAATACCATAATGTCGGTAATATATACAAAACGCTCCACTTGCCGGCTTTCAGAATCAGCTGGAGCAAATGGGTGAGGAATTAAGGTAAATTGATTCATGCTATTCAGTCTGCATCTTCGGTTATGTGCTTGGTTTAAAGGGTTTTATGAAAAGCCCACAGCAAAGCCGAATTACTTGTATAAGATGGGTAAGTGCAAGTTCAATGGTTTGTGGCTCCAAAATTAATGATGGTTAAAGCTGGTGGATGGAAACATATGAAGCAAACTGCACCTTCTTCAAGAAAACTTTGAAACTTGGAACATTGGACATTAAGGCGTTGGAGTCTCATGGGTTAGTTAGTTGAATGTAATTTCATACCTCCAATTTTCCTTAATGTCTTTTGTACTTTTTTGCCAGTATGGTTGTGAAGTGGGTCTTAAATTGTATTCACTATGGTCTTAAAAAAGTCTTAAATTTGACTTGTTGAAACCTGCAGAAACCCTGTAACTTAAACCTAACTAAAGCTGCTTTTCTTCTATATTTAAGTTAATGAAATTTCCACCAGTGTGGAATGCTTACGTAATGCTATTTGTTAATGTTATCATGCCAGCTCACTAAACAAAGATAACAAACATGGTATTTTAGGATTATCCTTTGTATGAAATGATCTACAATCCCTGCTTCCTTGGAGCTACACATGATATCCTTGATGATACTTGATGAATAATTTGTAATCGTCAAGCTATTTATCATTGCAGTTAAAGGTTGGTCTTATATATATGTTGACAAGACAACCTGAATATCAGGTTGTCTTGTCAACAAGTCCCCTGCCCTGCAGAAATGCTGTCAGGTCTGTAATGTGTCAGCACTTAGCTCTGCTTTTCCTGCACTAATTGCTGTGAATGTGTGTAATTATTATATCAAAACACAGGCTGAAATTGAGGGAAACAACTCCATTTTTTTTCCTGCACCTTGACAGCCCTCCTTCTCAGCGAGCCCTCTTCATCAGTGTGTCGGCTGGCAATGCTGGGCGGTCTGCCCAGGGAGTTCTGGCGAAGCAGGGTTGGTGGCGTTCCCAGGCCTAAACGCTCATAGTCCTGTTTGGCATCAGCTCTGCAGGGGAGCGGGGAAACATCAGAGAGTTGGAGACGGCCGCGAATAGCATTCAGAAGACACAGCATTTATAATCACACATCTTTCACATCCCCGCTCTATAATTTTACACATAAACGGTGGCTGTGGAAAGTGGATCTGAGGTGTTTGTCTTGTCGTCTCTGTGTGAATGTCTCCTCTCACCTGGCTGGGCCAATCAGTATTTTCATCTCCTCAACAAGGTGTCTGCGAACCATGTGCTTGTTGCTGGGGATTCCCAGTGCTGTTGCCATGGTGTCGGTGTTGAAAGTGGGGTCGAGCACCATGACGGCGCCGTGAACTCCGCTGTTTAGGAGGCTGTCAGCAAATTCCTGGACAGGTGGAGGATAAAGAGGGAAAGTAGTGTCTGAAAATCCTCTGTGTTTCACTCACTGGCAAAACGCACCGATATCAACAGTTGCTGATGTCACAGGTGGTTTGATGCAGGACATATCGGTATACGTTCAAACTTCCTGAGGAAATGAACAGGATGTCAGTACAGACAGCCTTATCTGTGCACCGTCTGAATGCAGTCAGTGCTGACGGGAAAGATTAATATTGCAGCATCGTCACAAAGGCTGTAATCTGACAGGTGTTGTAATCAACTTGTAACAGTTCAGAGGGAAAACTACAAAGACCTGCCGTCTCTCTGTGGAAATAGAGAGTGCTACATAAATATAAGAGCCTCCATTGTCCACAAGATAGTGTTTGTATCTCTAGATTACCTCATCAAAAATACTTTGTCTCAACACATGAGCTTTAAAAAGATTATTTATTAGTTTCCATAGACTGTATATAGAAATGGACGAAGCCGAAGCAGAAGTGCAAATAATACGCTGGCTCCAAAAAACTCTGGCTACAATCAGATTAAATTCAAAAATGGTCATTTTCAATCTTAAAATACTCCGTCAATAAATTTTTCTCACAAGTCTGATGTCATTAGTTCAAGTTAATTGGTCTTCTCAGTG
>OOFC01035179.1:0-11423 GCA_900323345.1 Pseudochromis fuscus | reverse complement strand
TGCAGATACAGATGCAGATACAGATTCAGATGCAGATACAGTTGCAGATACAGATTCAGATGCAGATACAGATGCAGATGCAGATGCAGATACAGATGCAGATACAGATTCAGATGCAGATACAGTGCAGATGCAGATACAGATTCAGATGCAGATACAGATGCAGATACAGATGCAGATGCAGATTCAGACACAGACACAGATGCAGATGGAGATGCAGATACAGATGCAGATACAGATACAGATGCAGATACAGATGCAGATACAGATTCAGATGCAGATACAGGTGCAGATACAGATTCAGACACAGATACAGATGCAGATACAGATGCAGATGCAGATGCAGATACAGATACAGATGCAGATACAGATGCAGATGCAGATGCAGATACAGATTCAGATGCAGATACAGATTCAGATACAGATACAGATGCAGATACAGTTTATTACCATTTTCCACAGAGAAAATGAAATGATCTTCCTCCTGAGGAGTGGCCTCGCTGCAACAGGAGTCGCACATGTGACTGTAACTTTAATATCTGGCGGTCAGTGTTTTTTTAGTCCATTTCTTAAACTGACACATGGGCTTTGTTGTTTTCTCCGGCTCCACCTCTCGACTGCATAAAGAAAATCACTTGAACATTGGAGTTCAGGGTGAGTTTCAAAGCTGCTGTCCCTGAAGTCTGACAGTGGAAATAAAACATTTTGTCTTGCAGTCACATTTCTGATATCAAAAGACACAAAAGTTGTCGTATCCGATGTAAAATCTTTTCCACCATCTCTCAGTTTGGTCCATACACACACACAAGGACAGCGTCTTACAGATGGACTTTTAAGACTTGTTCAGTGCCTAAAATCATCACGTGTGACCTTCAAGATAATGCTTCAGTTTGAGATTTTACGGCTGAAACAAATGTCATTTATAATGACAGGGCCTGAACGTCTGCTGAGGCGCTAATGTTTTTTATATGTTCACAACCGTTTGGTGCAGGATGTTATTTTTATAAGAGTACAACGAAGTAATATTGTACATTTCCTGGATCTGGGAACAGAAAAGCACATCATTTCCCAGGTTTAATGTGTGTGAATAGTGGAGCAGCAGCTCAGGGACAAAGGTGACGCTGGTGACTTTTTCTAATCTATTCAGTTTGTCTGTGTGCAGCTGTGTGGACCTTTCAGTCCACTGCCCCATTGTTTTCTGCTGTGAATCCCACAAAGTTTTCCCATCAAAAAAAGAGAAAAGGACTGGATAATAGCAGCCTTTGTTGGACGTGGCTTTGAAATATCACATATTAATGGATGCCATTTTAGAAGTGCAGTTGCTGTTAAGTTTGAATAAATTGAGATAAACCTTGCATGGAGAGATAATACTCATTAAAACACACCCGCTCTACACAGAAGGGGCGATACCTGCATTCAACCTTCAACCAGAAGAAAAAAGGAAATTGCAGGAATGAAAAAAATAAAAAGTATTGAGTTCTGGAAATAAAAAAAGAAAAGAAAATGAAAGCACAATTACTGTTTGGCTGTGTGAACATTCAAAGGAAAGCTCCACCTTGCTTTGTCCTTTCTTACAGCTCTGGTTAATTTTCCATAATGTTGCTGCTGATTGTAGAACTGCTGACAACTGCGGCTGCTTTGTTTTTTCTATCTAAAGCTACATTTTTTTGTGTTGTAGCAGTTTCTTTAAACATTAGGCAGCAGATTCAAACAGCTCTTTTTGGAAATATTTGTGTCTGATCAAAGGATGAAACAAGTCAGAAACACAGACTGTACATGTATGTGTGGAGGACGTGTGAAGAGACATCAAATAAAAACCCTCCCAGGATCAAAACACATTTAAACAACAACTAGTACGACCTGTTTTTAACAACTGACATAAAAAGTAGTTCCTGTAATAAACACTACTGAGAAATAAGCCCTTATTTACATATTGAAATAGGTGAAATATTCACATATTTACAGACTGCGAGGAAAGATTTGTAAGATGCTAAAGTTTCATTTTGCTTCCACAAAGTTTGGATGTTAAAGTCGACCGCTGCTCTTTACTGTTCTTGGGATTTTGTGTCGGCTCAGCTGATGCTATTCTCAGCTGTATTAATTGTTAGCTCGCTCTTTGATTTGCCTCATTTAAAAGGTCTTTGGTTAATTTAATGGATCGCAGAGTGAGCTTTTCAAAGTACTGCTGGGTATAAAAATCACCGAGAGTAATCATACATCATTAATCTAAAAATACTTCTTAAAAGGAGTTGCTTTTCTTTAAGTTGGAGTCGCTCCAGGACGACGTTACAAATCGAGTGAAGTTCAAAGAAACTTAAATCAGTGTCGTTTCCGTCATGGCTGAATCGTCTGCGTCACATTAAAGGTCCAGATGCTGTGGTCGTCCTCATTACTCCTCAGCTGCTGCAGCTTTTTCAAACCAGGGACACCTCCATCAGTCCTGGTTGTGTTATTGTAAGTATTGTATCTTTTCATGGAAAACCCCTGAAAACAGCTCAGTGATTTTATTTTGAGACACAAGGGGGCAGCAGAGTTCAGTGTTTAGCATCAGTCCTGCTGGAGGATGTCCTGACAGAGGTTTGTTCTCTCTGAGTGTTTCCCTGTAGTTAAACACTCACAAGGTTTATAATGATGTCACAGTTTGTTGTCTGCTGGTGTGATAATGTTCGGAGATGATGATTTATCCTGAGCATCAGTCCTGTTGGAAGAAACTACTCTTTCTCTCAGGAAACTGTGAATAAATATTTGTTGACTTCTCCACTTATTTCTTCTTCATCCGGTTTTCTCTCAGAAACTTTCTGGATTACCTACGAGAGTTTCTGATAACCTCCTGCTGACCTGATTCAAAGCTGGAAGGCATCATTTCTCCAGTTTCTCCATCTTCGGCTCATCTGTACATCTTCAGTCTTCCCCTGCAGTCTACATTCAGTCCTGATACAGTTTTTCAGTCCTTCCACATTTTCGGTGAATGATCAGTTACTACGTTCTCAGGCTGCAACGATTACTCGACATAATTGATTACGTTGATTATAAAAATTAATCAACACAGAAATTCAAGAATGTTATTGGTAAAATCAAATATCAGCCGGAAAAAAAAAATCCTCAGTACTTGCAGTTCCCGACAGGAACTGGTGGGGGCAGCATTGCTCCCACTGTTAACGTTATTCACAGAAACACACAGGAAGAAGAAAAAGCACGACAGTGACAGGCAGCAGAGCCAACCAATAAAGAGGAAAGATGCGAAACAGTACGGCGTTATGGTTTTTTACGTTTTTTTTGGAAAACGTTTAATAGCACGTTGGCCCTGTTGATGGTAAATACAAAAAAAATGTACGGACCGACACAAAGTATTACACACACTCTGCAGGAAGGAGTTTTCACTGAAGCACTTTCTGTTAAAAATACCACATTATCGGGAAGCATAGTTGGGGATTCTGCTAGCAGTTAAGCTAACCCATCGCCCAGCTTGCGACAAACCATCCTCATGCAAATTTTTAGCGTTTGGCAGCGCTAGTTATTATTGCACCTTAACGAGCATTTCTTATCCAATTATGCCATTAATTGATGGAGTAATCAATAGATTATTCTTTTACTAAAATATTCGTTAGCGGCAGCCCTAGTGCAGGGTCCTCTCTGGATCGGGGAAGAGATCCTGCCCCAAGTGGAGGGGTTCAGGTACCACGGGGTCTTGTTCAGGAGCGAGGGAAGGATGGAGATTGACAGAGGGATCGGTGCAGCAGATCTGTCGTGGTGAAGAGGGAGCTGAGCGGAAAGGTAAAGCTCTCGATTTACTGGTTCCTACCATCACCTATGGTCATGAGCTTTGGGTAGTGACTGAAAGAACAAGATCAGTACCAGCAGCTGAAATGAGCTTCCTCTGTAGGGTGTCCAGGCTCTTCATCAGAGACAGGGTGAGAAGATTGGTCATCCAGGAGGAGCTACAGTAGAGCTGCTGGTGCTGCTCCTCCATGTTGAGAAGAGCCAGATGAGGTGGTTTGGGCATCTAATCAGGATGCCTCCTGGACGCCTCCCTGGTGAGGTGTTCAGGGTACGTCCCACTGGTAGGAGACCCCGGGGGAAGACCCTGGACACACTGGAGAGACTGTCTCTCGGCTGGCCTGGGAACACCTCAGGATCCCTGGGAAGACCTGGATGAAGATGCTGTGGAGAGGCTGCTGCCCCCGTGACCTGACCCCGGATGAGCAGAAGAAGAAGATGGATGGATGGATGGACCATTAACTACCCAAAACATTTACCGTATTTTCCGGACTATTGAGCACACCTGTCTATAAGCCACTATTAAATTTATTCCAACAGTTTCATGTGGTCCACTCTGACCGGGTCTGATGTGACGACGCTAAATGTGTCGGCGGCACGGAGCTTGCTAGCTTGTAAAAAGCTAACAAGCTTCGTGCCGCTGATACATGAGCCACACCGGTGTTTAAGTTCAAAGCGTCGGAAAAAAGTAGCGGCTTATAGTCCGGAAAATACGGTACATCTTCATCTTTATCTGGTCTGGTTTTGTGGTCGACTTCTACTTCAAGCAGACACTTCCTCTCTGCAAACCTCAGCTTTAAACCTTAAATTTGACCTTTTGGGATCAGTGCAAGCTGCAGCAGCAAACAACAGCCGACCGCAAATTAAAACATTTAAGTGTTTTATTGCTGTTTCTACTTATTTGTCTCTGACATAAAGTAAAAACACTGCACTAGTAAAACCTTGTCATCCTTGGTTTTCATTAAATCGGTACATAAATGAGACAAAGCAGTAATACCCAGCCGCACAGCGAGATAACAGCAGTGGTTTTAATACAGCATCAACAACTCATAACTGTGACTTTATAAACTGGCTCTTCCAGGGAGAATTTATGACTTCTTCAGTGTTTATTTGCTGTGGGCCTGGCGTGGATGTTACTCAGCAGTCCTGTGTTTAAACCTCGCTGTGCTGTGGTGGGACAGAGGCTGCACACTATCCTGCACAAACACAACACTTACTTTCATGTGCAGGACTGAAATGCAAAGTGATTGGTTTTCATTAATTCAATAATTTCTCCCTCTTTGAAGTGATGATGTGGGACGAAGAGCATTTCTGGAGTTTGAGGGAAAAGCAGCGACGAAGTAAATAAAGGCAAAGAAAGCTGTGCTCTGCTGGAAGTGGAACTGCTGAGATGTACAGTGTGAGAGTCTAGTCAGTGTTTTAACTGCACTGTGATTTTGTGTGTGTGTGTCTGTGCTCGCGCGGGTGATTGTAAAGACCTGCTACACTGGTAGCGAGCTCACCCTCATAAATCAATGTCGTGTTTTATTTAGAGACATGGCCGGCTCTCTCCCTCCGAACCCCCCTATCTCCCCGAGTCCCCGGGTAAAGACAGCACACATGAACAACACCAGCCGTGGCTTTTGTTATCAGCAGAATCATCACAGGAGCCCCTACAATTTCCTCTTTTCCCCCCGCTGCATTTTCTTACCCTTCTGCCTTTCATTTCCAACGCAGCATCCCGTTCCATTACCTTCAACTGTGACATTTACTCACTCTTTTATGATGAATTCATAAAATGACGACAATGATAGCACACTGAGAGTGCTTTATGGAAACTCATTATAGAGTATCTATCTGTGCCTGTCTGTCTCTCCCTCCGCCTCAGACACATCCACACCGTCTCCACACAGAAACAACACAAGCAGCACACTGATGTGAAAAGTTTGGCTGGGAGCTCTCTGTGGAGTGCTCTGATAAGGCTATCAACGCTTGGCTGGCTGATACACTCGGTGAGGCTGCAGTCGTTTTTCTCTGAAATCCTTTCTCGGATCACTCAAACTGTCTCTTTGCCACATTAGGCTGAATGTTGTTGGTTAAAAGGAGAAAATAGCTCGCGATGATACAGACTTTCAAAATAATATTCGAGATGTATTTTACATAAAATGAGAAACGACCACCTCTCAGAAACTTTAGTCACGCTGCTGTGACAAATACTGAAGTGAGTACTACCACAGTTCTGCTACAGTGTTGTGCACATTATTCTTGCTTTGACAGGAGCTGTGCTGCACCATTGTTTGTCACGTCTCCTCTTTGGGAGAATTTAATTTAGCAGGAATGTTACGCATCTATAGAAAGTGTCTCACGGGAAAATCTCACATTCTTTGGACGAGAAATTGGAAAATCGTCAGAACTAAGGACATGTAATTCACACAGAAACACAACATTCAACACAACAGTGCGGGAAATGCACAGACGGCTTTCATCCTTTTTTTTTTTAATTAACACAATTACAAACAGTACAGGAATACAGACAGTTACAAAACAAGAACCAGAAACCCCAGAAGAAAAAAAAAACAACAAAAAACACATACAAAAATAATACAAATAATACATAAAATGATATTACAACAGTTATTGCCCAGGATAACCAGTAAAGGTGTAGATTACAATGTTTCATTCAGTGGGATGGGTAATGAAAGATCACCATTTGGTTTGGTATCTGTACATTTCTTCTTTTGTATGTGGGATTTTCCAAGAATCAAAATTAACTGAACAAATAAAGCAACATCCTTATTCAGATTTCCTTCAAAATAAAAGAAAATTCTTGTAGACTACACTGGAAAAAATGCCCCTCCAAAAACAAGACAAAAAAAGTATTTCATAGAAATTTTACCTTGAAATAAGTGAAAACATCTGTCAACAGAACAAGTGAGTATTTGCTTGGTAAGATTTCTTGAAATAAGATATGATATTTGGAATACTGAGCTCTTAAAATTAGCAAATTGATTTTCTAATAAAATGCTTTTACTTGAATCAAGTGAAGTTTATTTCTTAAATCAAGATTATCTGTCTTACACAAATAACACCTCAGCTTGAAAAATGTATGAAATGTAAAATGAACCTTGTTTCTTGTAAAATCCAACTCATAACAAGATCATTTCAAGATTGTTTGACTCAACAAGATATTTAAGATGCATCGTCTTAAAACAAACAAGTCCCTCCATCTGGATGAAACCTTACTTGTAAAGTGAATTTACCTTAAATCAAGTGGGATGAGACATTTTGACTAAAAATAAGACTAATAAACTTGGTAAGATTTTTTGTTTTTGCAGTGTAATTGCTCGTCCTGTTGTCGTCCTCACATATTGTTGTACATCAGTCCAGAAAATGCACAGTGATAGAACAAATGAAGCGGCTTTCATCCTGCAGCAGTGTTTTCCTCCCTCTGCTTACATCATCACCTCAGACCCCAGCTGACCTCAGCGACCATCCTCCCTGATTCCCCACAATCACCACAACCCTTCCAGGTTTGTCTGTACCGACGATATTACCATGCTCCCCGGTTTGATGATGAGAAAACTCATGCGTCCAATATAACCCGAAGGCTGAGTTTCCATTACCGACTTACACCGTAACTCAGACCTGCTTTGCTGAGGCACTTCTGAGCAGCACTCTCACTTTTGTGGGTTTAAAATCGGAGCAGAGGCAGATAAGACCTCGTCGCTCCAGGTGAGCTCACCAACAGCAAGATGTACATCATCAGAGGTTGGTAACACTTCAGTTAAAAATAGCTTTGCAGGAGCGTATTGCACCAACATGTGACATACTTTATATGTAGGTCGTGATTGTTGGGATGTGAACTTTGAAATATTTACATTCAAGTTTCATCATGAATCTCAGGCACTGGCTTAAAGAAAGATCCTAATTATTTTACAAGTGATATACCTCCACTTATATTCTCTACGGACTCTTTTCTAGTAACATTCGAGGTTGGTGTGAATGGTGAGAGCACAGAGCTGAGGGTTGACTTTGATATGAGCTCATCCTTCATACCATAGCTTAAGGTAACTTTGGTTAAAGTTCGGGAACGACTGTGGTTGTGTTTTCACTAAAGTAAACACACTCACATCTCACATGGACCAAAGGGGTTTACTGAGCAACCAACAACCACACGTTTAGCCACAGGTAAAAGATATTACTGTGCCTCAGCTGTAACAGTATCAAATGTATTCTCAGGGAAATCTTTGCAGGTACACAACAGCATTCAATTCAGTCTTTTACAAGTTGTTTCTGTCCAATGAAAGGCTTGTAGTGAGCTTTATTTTGAAATTGTTAAAGCAAGTGTTGAGTTTATATTATCAGTATATTGCAGTCATGTTGATGTTTAATGTTTTTTGATGACGCTGTTTGAAGCTTTGTAATAAAAATGCCAAATGAAACTTATCAAACTGAAGAAATTAGAAATAAAAGCCTGTGTCTAACCCTGTTTGTTACCCTCTGCAGTTTAGGTGAATGAAGGAGGATTGTGTTCAGGGTTGGGTCCACCTCACAGGAAACCTGAGTCTGGACTCTGGAGCTTTTCATCATCATCCCCAGGTCAACAGGAAACTTCATCTGATACTGGTTCATTATGAAGCCTCTGTAGCAACTCATGATGGAACAATCAGCTCCTAATGAGGGTATAATGTAATAATGTAACAATTTATTACATTCTGAGCAGCATCAGTTTGAGCTGATAATGTCATAAATTGTTACATTATTACATTACGTGCTCATGATTTTATTACCGTATTTTTCGGACCATAAGGTGCACTGGATTATAAGGCGCATTAAGCGACTGTCTCTTAACAGGTGCAGTGTTGGGGTCCTTATACACACTGTAATATTGTGTATTGTATTGTGTATTTATTTATTAAAAAGGATCCCCATTAGCTGTTGCCAGTAGCACCAGCTAATCTTCCTGGGGTCCGAAATAATGTGTGTCAGCGGAGTAATATGTACTGTGATTACTCTGCTCAGCTCCTGACTACGGTATGCTCCGACAATCTATTTGTAGTTTACCAAAGTCATACTAAAACATTTTGACAGATTTTTGAGCGACGTGCACGAACATAAAATCAGTTTGAGCTCAGTAAACACAACCAGGATTAATACATAAGGTGCACAGTCGATTTTTCAGAAAATTAAAGGATATTAAGTGCACCTTATAGTACGAAAAATACGGTACATTATGAGCTGATTAATACATTATGAACTTTATTATGAGTTGCTATAAGCCTCTAAAAATAGGTTGTTTTAGCTCATGTCTCTTTAAGAAAATATGTTAACTCTGAAACATTGTAACGTTACTGAAAATATAGAAAAACAATAAATCCTCATTATCAGTGTGATGAATAAATATAATCCCATTGTTTGCCGCCCTGCAACCAGGATCTGCTACCTCCAAATACACTGTCAGTGGATCTCTGCACACAAAGCAATGCAGACACCTACTTCATTTATTTTTTACAGTGTTCACTCCCATGTTGTTAAGTTTCATTGAAAGTGGGAAATGGGAGTTGCTTTAAACCGGATACGTTTGGTGGCTGCACGCTCAGAGGTTCATTTACCTCATTTGTCACACTGCTTTGTTTCTCGCCATCTGGTTTGTAACCGTGTTTGATTAGAAATTGATCCTTTTTTAATTGTTTTTTTGCGCCGCGTAGTAGCTAACATTTCTACTCATGTGAGCAGTGTTAGCAAATTGGTGCAGTTTCCTCCCCTTTCATTCAACCTTAAATTAATTTACCCATGTTAGCCTGTGGTGCACTGCAGGAAAATGTAAATAAAACAATTACCAAAAGTAAAATAACATGTAGCATTTATTGTTGAAAGTTGCAGGAAAAGTTATTGTAAAATCAGACAAAGGAAAACAAACTGCAAACTCCTAAATTATATACTTTCTCTCAGCAAAGGGCAGTTCTGTAAATATAGATTTTTAAAATTAATGTGGCTCGGTGTGTGTGATACCCTCAGGTGGTCTGTAGTTTGTTCCACAGTTGGAGCACAGCTACACAAACAGCACAGTCCCCGGTGAGGTGGTGTCTCGTCCTGGGGCTCAGAGCAGCAGGATGTTGTTTGACTTGAGGGTGTACATGGGGAGTCAGTGGGATTAGAAGTTTCTTGGGGTATGGTGGATTTTTTTTGTGTGTAGACTGAAAAGTCAAGACACCACGTTTGAATTCTGTCCTCGAACAGACAGAAAGCCAACCAAGTGGAGCTGGACTCTGAGAAGTGTGTTGTTTACAAGTCCTCATCAGCACTGATCTGGATGCACTGGAGCTTCTGGAGGCTTCTCCCAGATATAACAACCTTTATGCCTGAAGGGGATAACAGGCCTCGACCTGCTTCACCGACTCAGTCAGGGCAACAGTTGGACTCTACTCTTAAATGAGTTTCAGAAAGCGAAGAGAAGTTCACACAGGTGCAGCAAATTTCACAGGAGAGCCGAGTCTGACTGGACTGATGCATTAAAACAATAGTTAACTTGTTGGAGACGCCATGTAAAGGTGTTGTGGTGGGTGTCAGTGGGAACCTGGAACCAGAAAAACGTTTTGGCTTCTTATAGTGACGGTTATAGAAACATTGTAGTTGCTGATGGAGATGGAGGACTGAGTGTCAACAATCAGTGGATTAAGAGGAAATATTCATTAGTAAGTTGGACGGTGTTGACTCCAGAGTTGACTCCAGTGTTGGACCTGAAGATTGACTCGAAACTTCCCAAGAAAGACTGAAGTTAGAAGATAAACTGAGTGAACACGGTTACTGGGACTTAAAGTAGTAAATTAGTTTAGAAATGTTGGAGCCTGATATGTAGCAATGACCTGAAATCAGTGGCGTAAATATGGACGGCGCAACCGGTGCAGCTGCACCGGGGCCCAGACGCCGTCAGGGGCCATGAAGGAAGAAAAAAAAAAAAAGCAGCTGTCAGGAATTGCCACAGGCCCTGTTATCGTGAATGGTGTGGGCGGGTCAGTAAGGTGACGCTCAGTGGCTGGTATGGGAGGAGGAAATGATCATTTGTCCAATCACATTGATACCTGTCAGTCATGAGCACCATAGAGCATCGTAGAGGATCGTAGAGGATCGTGGAGCATAGTGGAGCCTCGTGGAGCATCTTAGAGCCTCGTACAACATTGTGGAGCATCGTGGAGCATCATAGAGCCTCGTTCAGCATCGTGGAGCCTTGTAGAGCATAGTAGAGCATCGTGGAGCATCGTGGAGCCTAATAGAGCATCGTGGAGCCTTGTAGAGCATAGTAGAGCATCGTGTAGCATCGTGGAGCATCATAGAGCCTCGTGGAGCATTGTAGAGCATCGTGGAGCATCGTGGAGCATCGTGGAGCATCATAGAGCATCGTGGAGCCTTGTAGAGCATAGTAGAGCATCGTGTAGCATCGTGGAGCATCATAGAGCATCGTGGAGCCTTGTAGAGCATAGTAGAGCATCGTGGAGCCTCGTGGAGCCTCATAGAGCATCGTGGAGCCTTGTAGAGCATAGTAGAGCATCGTAGAGCCTCGTGGAGCATCGTAGAGCATCATGGAGCCTTGTAGAGCATAGTAGAGCATTGTGGAGCCTAATAGAGCATTGTGGAGCCTTGTAGAGCATAGTAGAGCATTGTGGAGC
>OOFC01035171.1:0-15771 GCA_900323345.1 Pseudochromis fuscus | reverse complement strand
CTAAACCGGTCCGTTGTGGTGAAGAGGGAGTTAAGCCGGAAGGCAAGGCTCTCTGTTTACCGGTCGATCTACGTTCCAACCCTCACCTATGGTCATGAGCTTTGGGTAATGACCGAAAGAACGAGATCGCGGATACAAGTGGCTGAAATGAGTTTCCTCCGCAGGGTGGCTGGGCGCTCCCTTAGAGATAGGGTGAGGAGCTCTGTCATCCGGGAGGTACTCGGAGTAGAGCCGCTGCTCCTTCACATCGAGAGGAGTCAGTTGAGGTGGTTCGGGCACCTGGCGAGGTTGCCTCCCGGGCGCCTCCCTAGGGAGGTGTTCTGGGCATGTCCAACCGGGAGGAGGCCTCGGGGCCGACCCAGGACACGCTGGAGGGATTACATCTCCCGGCTGGCCTGGGAACGCCTCGGGATCCCCCCGGAAGAGCTGGTAGAAGTGGCTGGGGAGAGGGCGGTCTGGGCTTCTTTGCTAAGGCTGCTGCCCCCGCAACCCGGACCCTCCGGATAAGCGGAAGACGACGAGTACGAGTACGAGGTAGTTGTGCAGCACAGCTGTAGCAATGAATGAATGTAAACACTGGAATTGATTTTTCCACACTCCAAACATACACTCGACCATCCCTCTACTGAGAGTATGAGCTCTGTTGTATCTTTGCCAAGGTTTGAATCAGTAGCAACGCTGACCCTATTCACTGTCACCAATAAGTAGTCCACTGTGTTGCCCTCTCTTGAACTGAGCACACAATGAAGAGTTGTGATAAATCCTTGAATCATGAGTTGCTCCTTTCCAACAGGCAACAATGTTGGGAGTGCATTGATGGAAAACCAGTTCTTACAGCTCCTGCACTCTTCAGCATCAGGAAATGATTTCAACATGACATCCATCTGTACAGCCTCCTGGGAAGTTCCCATATTTGTAGAATCACATTTTATCAACTATAAAGTCCTGATCCAGCATCAGGGAACTTAATGCACAGATTTCTCAGTTCACAAATGGCACTGCAGACATTGTGAACTCAACACATGGTTGCTTCACTGGCATCACACAAATCACCAGTTTCATGATTAAAGGTTACAGATGGCAAGAATCTCAGAGTGATCACAACTGAAGTGAAAAGATTTAATGATTGATTTTTTTTTTGATTGGAGTCAGTTTTTGGAGACAGCATCTAGTGGCCATCTAGTGGTATTGCACTTTTTTGCACTTCCACATTAGCATGTGCTGCAGAATGATCCACAATCTCACACAGTTTAGTGGAGATCAGACATGGATCATGCTTTGGCAGAGGTTTGTGCTCTCTGGGTGCTTTCTTGTGTTGCTTATGTTACTATATTTTAGCTTTTCAGATAGTGTTTGTCCATAACAAAATGTAAATCAAATTGCCGTTGACATTAGTCGTAGCTCTGGAGAGTAACAATCAGCAGCCACCGAGCAGAGGAAGGTGTGCTGTGAAGTTTTCCTCTCCTTGGCTGTTCGTCCCTGTCAGGTTGCATTAATGGCAGCAGGTCGGCTGTTAACAGGTGACAACGGTCTGCAGAGAGCTTCGGGTTCAGTGTGTCCACAGCACTGGAGATTTAACCTGCAGCTTTAATCACTATCGACATCAGCAGCAGTACTTCCTCCTTCCTGCCATGTGCCTGTAAGTGTGTGAATGGGACAGTTCCCACCAATGACAGGACTAGTTCTCCCCGAGGGCGTAGCAGCATAAGTTTAAAGGACTCAAAGAAACATTTTTAAAATGTTCAGTTTGTCAGGTTTTTTAGGACATGAAGCGAGGGGGAGGAGGCAGTTCTGACCCTTGAACCAGAGGACACTGAGACTCAGTGGTTCTTTCCTGTACTATTATGAAATAGAAAAAAATGCCATTAAATCCATATAATTTGAACAATAGTAAAAATTCAATGTTTTTGACAAAAGAACATGAACCACAGGAAATATAATGAAAAATACCAAGGGCCAACACTGTTGATTATTGTGCGTCTTAGTTTTCCATTTGTTCCTCCATCTCCCTTTGTTTTAGTTTCTTTATACCTCCTCATTTATTTTGTTCATCACTACTACTACTTGTGTATTTTGTGGACTTTTACCATAGACTGCAAAACTTGGATATAGCCACCAGTTGTCAAAAGTGAAGCCAACATGGAAGTGCAACAAAGTGCAATACCACCGATGGCCACTAGATGCTGGCTCCAAGAAACTCTGGCTCTAGTTGATTTCAATTCAAAAAGTGTCCATTTCAATCACAAATTATTCTCATACACACTTGATGATGACCTCAGGACACTGTCCTCCTCACTCCTCCCTCCATATCCAAATATGGTCATTTCTGGCTCCAAAAAACCAACATGGTGACGTTCAAATGCTGAACTCTGGTGACGTCACAGTGACTATGCCCATTACTTATACACAGTCTGTGTGTTTTACTTGCTGTTTTTACCCTTACTTCTTAGATACCCATGCTGTCCCAATTTCTAGTTGGTCATGTGTATTTAATGTGTTTTCCCCTTGTTGTTTCTAACATTTTTTGGTTTGTTGTGATGTTTCATGCAGATTCTCTGGGTTTTGACACTGTTTGATTTACACTTGTGCTGAATAACAGTGTCTTTGGATTTAACCCCCTCTGCAGTGCTTTCTTTCACAGTTCCCAACTGTTAAAGAAAATTACTGAACCTTGCTGAAATTCGACCCATACTTAATGTGCTCATCTTAAAGATTCATGTCTGAGTGACACAAATAAGATTGAAATTGAACAGATGTGCATGTAGTTTGGGGTTTTAAAATGGATACATTTAAATAAAAAGGGTAATAAATGGCAGCTTTATCCTCACAGGAGCTTCTTAAGGTGCTGTGGGTAATATCCAGATTTCTAAAATGTAAGTGGGATCTGACATACAGAATTACAACTGAAAAATCCTCTAAAAAAACAAACCAAGAAGCCAAATACATTCATATCAAATATTAAACGTTATCAGCCAACAGTCATTTCTTGGAAGTAAAAACTCCCAGACACAGCAACAAGTGTGCTCCAACAGGTGTGTGTTATGGGGAGTGCACACAAAGTCGCCTGCAGCTGGTTTTAAACTAAATCTGCAACAACAAGGAGCGGCGTCAGAATGGTGTTTGAACATCATTATAAAAGATGAGTGGGTGAAGAAGAAGAAGAAACAGTGAAATGACTGCTCTGTAGCCAGGAGCTCAGCAGCAGTAACACAGAGAAAAGATGTTGTAAGAACCATCATTTTCAAAACTGTCCTCCCACAAAAAAAAAAAAAAACCAACTTCCAGGTTTGTGCAAGCAGCTGATTAGGACTCACAGTCATGTTTTATTGCACTAAATCCCTCGAGTGTGTGGAGAAATCATAATGGAGTCAAACAGAGTGTGCAGGTTGGGGTGGATGGATGGTTGACAAAACACTGGACTTTTTACTGTTTTAAACCAAGAGTTAACATTTCTCTAAGCCATGAGTATTCAATAGGCTTTACAAGTATTTAATTTTCTAACCGACCAAAATCCAACCGATTATTAATTTTGAGTGATGGGTGCTGGTGCTCACCTCAGTACAGGTACAAATACTCTCAGGTAAAGTTCCAAGATCCAGTTTTGACACAGTGTTAGCCACACTGACCCACTACAAAGGGTTAAAAAAAAAAAAACAGCCTTTTGCTTTTACTGCATACACACCAACTAGTCTGGAAGTTACTTACATACACCTCCTGTTACTGGGGTCCACCCAGTGTTCAAATACAAAAATAAAGTGTATTACATAAAAACAAAACAAACAAAAACTTTCTTTTAGCAATGGCCATTCTATAATCCTAACAGCATTTTTACCTCCTCCTTTTTTTTTTAAATAAAGCAAGCTTTATTTTGTCATTGTAGCATGCAGTACACACAACGAAATGGCATTTCCACCCTACAAACACAGGGCCCCCTCTGAACAATCTACACACACATAGGGGACCCATAACATGCATGGAGAGGGCATAGGGTGAGGGCGTCGCCGATCCCAGCACACCCTGGAGCAGTTGGGGGGGGTGGTGCTTTGCTCAAGGGCCCCTCAGCAGTGCCTTGGAGGTACACTGGTCCCTCTCCAGCCACCAGTCCACACTCCGTATTTTGTGTCCAGGCTGGGACTTGAACTGGCCCTCCGGTTCCCAACCCAAGTCCCAACCCACTGAGGCAAGAGCAGAGGATGGGATCCTGTCCGACAAAAAGTCCCAAACATCTGCGATTATGGGCAGTTGTTTGTTGTTCTGACAAGATATTGTTGTGATTCACCACAAGAGGGCATCAGTGTTCAGTCTGCAGCAGTGGTGCCCAATCCTGGTCCTCCAGAGCCGCTATCCTGCATGTTTTAGATGTGTCCCTCTTTCAACACACCTGATTCAAATGATCAGGATCGTTATCAGGCTTCTGCAGAGCTTGATGATGAACTGATCATTCTAAAACATGCAGGATAGGGGCTCTCGAGGACCAGGGTTGGGCACCACTGGTCTACAGCATTAGTAGGCCGAGGTTTGCATTGTTTGAGTTCTTACTAGTTTCTAATGTGTCCATGATGCTAATGGTCCTCTGACTGCAACAAAGTTCAAAATAGATGAAAATTTGATTTCCAAAAAGATAACGTGGCACCTCAAACTGTCTTTGAAAGAAAATATGTTTACTTTGTTCAATAACTGTTCAATAACACAATCACTAAATTCTGACACAGTCACAGCAGCAGCAGCTTCTTCCTCGTCATTTAGGATCAGACTCCACTTCATGAATGCTCTGATGTCTCCAGCTGCAGCTCGTGATGAAGATGCAGCATCAGGGCATTTGTATTATTCATTTAGTAGTATTTCCATTGGCTGTTAATGGACTCACACCTTCAGCAGATGGCTGTAGGTGGTGAGGAACGATCCATATTTTATGTAAATATATTCCTGAAACAGATTGCTGGAAGACAGAGGGGAATTTGGGCTTTAAATTTTGGTGGAAAATGTCATGGATGTGCTTATTAAACTCAGTATTTTTTCAGTATAGAGAAATGGATCAGTCACAAGAAATGGGTTCAGCTCCAGTTCCTGTATTTGTATTCTGGTTAATGCATTTCAAGCCTGTTTACAATTGGAACAGATGGTCATGTGCTGCATTAGAGAAAAGTTAACAAGGTGACATATTGTATAGTTACCACAGAGCATGCATAACAAGGTGTATTTACATATCAGGACATGTTGCCGTGCATTAATGCTAACTAAAGGACAACACACACCTGCTGTGTCTCAGTGAGCATGAAATGAGCAGGATATTTTCCACCTCTGACAGGTAATGTTTTCATACTTGACATATTTTGGCTGTTCAGTTTTAAACGTAGCATTCATCGAGCAAACTGAAGCTGAGTGCAGAACCAATGAAAGGTTTCATCGTTTCAACTCTCCTCCACCACTGCTGGTTGTTCCCATTACCGTATAGTATTGCTGTCAGGGTCTGTTTACCTCACCTGTTCACACACTCACACACTCACACACAAACACAGTGTTTCCCTTAGGCCACAGCACTTTACTGATAAAGAGTAAGGGGATTACATGCAAGCTGCAGAGGGAGAGAAACAACAGGGTGGCTCATACTGTAAATACAATGTGTGATTTAAAGAAACACAAAGCACAATTTCTTAAAGCAGCTGTTTAGGTTAGTATCTGATTTGCACATGGGAATTTACTTTCATGCACATTTGCATCATCCACATGTGTTTACATGCAGCATGGTGGTGCAGTAGTTAGCACGTGCGCCTCACAGCAAGAAGATTCAGCTTTCTGTGTGGAGTTTGCATGTCCTCCCTGTGCATGCGTGGGTTTTCTCTGGGTACTCCGGCTTCCT
The DNA here is from genome assembly GCA_900323345.1 of Pseudochromis fuscus. Classification (NCBI taxonomy): domain Eukaryota; kingdom Metazoa; phylum Chordata; class Actinopteri; family Pseudochromidae; genus Pseudochromis; species Pseudochromis fuscus. The sequence goes on along the minus strand of OOFC01035171.1, from coordinate 9,911 downwards.
CCCACAGTCCAAAGACATGCTTGTTAGGTGAGTTGATCAAACTAAATTGACCGTAGGTGTGAGTGGGAGTGTGAATGGTTGTTTGTCTCTGTGTTAGCCCTGCGATAGGCTGGTAACCTGTCCAGGATGTACCCCGCCTCCTGCCTGATGACAGCTGGGATAGACTCCAGCAGACCCCTGCGACCAAAGTGTGGAGAAAGCAGGTGTAGACGACTGACAGACTGACTGACATGTGTTTACAATTGTACCTGAAGAGTGTCACTAATATTAATTGTGTTCAATATGTTTTTTCTCGTGTCCTCCATGTTTCACTGTCAGTGTTTTCTTGTCTCTATACATGTAAGTATATAAGTACTTCACTTGTATGTCCTTAGACTTTCCTTCTGATCATTGTGCCTTTTCCCTCCTTTGTTCGGCCCTGGTTTCGTTTTCTCTTTGTTCGTGTTAGTCCAATGAGTCCTTAGACTGTATATAAATTATGGATGTAGCCACCAGGTCTCAAAAGTGAAGTATATGTTAAAAATAAATTAATTAATTAATTTATTAAAGAAATGTATTGTGTGAGTATTTCATGATTGAAAATGACCAATTTTTAATTGTGGTCAAATGGAGCCAGAGTTCTTTGGAGCCAACATCTAGTGGTCGTCTGGAGTATTACACCTGTATGTTGTAATAAGGGAAAAAGCAAAGCCAAATTGACATCTGGGCTATGTATCATCATTAAGAATATAGGTGATGCCTATCTCATGTCGACATGCAGAATCATAGGGACGTGTTGAAAAGCCTGTACACCTGAATCTCTAAGCCATCCTCTTAGCAAATACTTTCAAAGAACCACAGCTCTCATAATCTAGAACAACCTTATGAAAAACATACCAGCTGCAGATCACCCAGAGCTGTGATCAAAGTTATATTCAGGGCTTAGTTTCTTACATATTGCCATCCCATTCATCTCTGAGACACAAGTTTAAAAAGCAGTGGGTGATGAGTTGTTTTGAATCCCTTCTCAGCACAACCCAATTCAGCTGCACATTTATTCTTCAGCAGATTAAAACCAGCACTTTGCCTTTAACGTGTCCCCAGTTCAGCCTTAAACTCACCAGTACACTGTGTTAGTCCCAGTTTGGTTTAACGCTCCTGCTGTTCTGAATTAAACATCAGTCAGTACCTTTAAAACCAAAGACAAACAGAAGATCCCGGATGAATCCTGAACTTTGCTGGGTTTAAGTTTCCATCCATCAAACTGCAGTTACACCACTAGTGTAGACACACAGCAGTGGTGGAAAAAGTTCACAGTGAGAAGTGAATTTAGACAAATGTAGATCAGTGCAAAGATATAAACTGACACATATTCACCCTGGGCTGTGAATTTAAAGTTAATGTGCAAAAAGATACGAAGACAAGGAGGAAAAATAACCAAAGCACTTGGAGTTTTCAGGATGTTTCAAAGCTGATAAATAATTCAAACCAGATTACTACTCATAGTTTATGTGTATGTTGCTAACTAGCTACAGCTAATGTTTGTAGATGTGGTATATTGGATGTTGGTGGTTCAGCAGTCAGATTCATGAGGGGGAAAAAAAATCAATGCATACATTTGGGCATACTGGATCTTTGATGGATGCATGAAAATGAAAGAAATTAAAAGCAGAGGGATGGTATTTCACTGAATTGGTAAAAGAATTGGAAGGAAGTGTTTATGTTGAAACATCCTGGTGTCAAGTGCCTGAGTTTTCTTTCTTTAATTGGTTGTTTAATGCAGTGAAGCTGCACTTTGGCTGAACCCTTCACCAACTAGAGGCTGCAAATTTCACACACACACTGGTCTTACAGGAAGTTGTTGGAGTTTAAAAAATCCAAGTGGGTTTGATGTTGTGCTGAGACATAATCATCTTCTGAAAAATAAGACAAAATACCCCTCTCTTCCAACAACAAATGGACTTATATGAACACGACACTGAGTAAAGGAAGTGGAAAAAAATGGTGGTTTCCAGGTGGTTAAAGGACTTGTGCAATGTAGTAGTAGTGAAAATGGATTAGTTATAGCTCATTAGCTCCTTGATCTTCCCTGAATAATATGAGTGCCTTCCAAAAGACATACCCAAAATCACAAATACAAAATTATGACATAGTCTAACTAAATGCTAGTAATTCAAAATCCCAAAATTGACTTCTGTTGATGCAACAATAGTGTTTCTTATTAAAAAGAGAACACTTGTTTACAGTGAATTAAAATGAAACCAATGGCTAAAGGAGGCCTTAAAGGACAGAAATAAATAAAATAAAAAAAGCTACTAGAAATGTCTCAGAGAGCATAACCTTCCACCAAGGTATATTCCAGCTGTACTGATGCTATAGACTGAGCACTGCTGTCCTGTCGTGGTGAAATATCATCACTATGTCATTAAAACATTCACCCATTATAAATCACAGGGTTTTTTTTCCTCATTCTCTGGTATTAAACAACATATAATCATTTGTTCCTTGGGCATTACCATATACTGGGTAGAGAAATGGACAAAGCAAATGGGACTTCAAAATAAGGCCAAGGCAGAAGTGCAAAAAAGTGCAATACTCCCAATGGCCACTAGATGCTGACTCCAAAAAAACTCTGGCTCCAAATGATTTCAATTCAAAAATCACCATTTTCTCTTATGAAATATATTTCTTCCACAAGTCATTCTGATGTCATTAGCTAAAGACAACTCTTCTGATCAATGATCTGGTCCATCTGAAAATCCTAGGCTTCAAAAAGAGGAAGATTTAGGTGCATGGTTAGTTTGATTGACAGGTCTGGTTTCCAATGAGAGCAGCTCTGAACTTGAGTCTCATACACACTGAGCAGCATCCTTGTGTTCAAGGATCAGACACACCCCCTCACGCTGCTCTTCATATCCAAATATGGTCATTTCTGGCTCCAAACGCCAACATAGTGATGTTCAAATACCAAACTCCTGGCTTCAAAATGTAGAGTCCACAAACTACATTATGTGGTTAGCTTCATCCATTCTATATGCAGTCTATGGGTAATACCCTATCTCTCAACAACAAGCAAACCATCCAGATCTTTCTGTAATGTTGTGAACAAACAAATGCAGACTAAAACTTGTATGGGACTTACTCAGTTGTCTGCAGTACTATAATGCATAGCAGGCACTGACACTGGAAGTCCTTCAGCACCTGAATGTGCTTAATGTGAGACTCTGTTTAAGTCTCACATTAAGGTCTTAGAGTGTTTTACATGTTCCACACACTGAATAATACATCCACTTAGTGGAAATAAAAAACCCACAGAAATTATCCACATTAGAAACTGACAGGAAAAGAAAACTTGTCTAAAACAGTGACTCCCTCCTCACCTCATCTCCACCCTGAAGCGTCCTCTACTCGCCTTGTCTCCCCTCCATCTTTGCTCCAACTCTCCTCTCACTGCATGATGTTCACCTGGAAGAGTTGCATTTAATTATTCAGTGATGCTGTGGGAGGAGGAGGAGGAGGATTGATGCTCACTCGACATGTCTGCATTAAGAATCCATCGAGGTCACGGATACACAACGACCTGCTTATGAGTCTCAAGGATGCTGGGTGGTGAATACACCGCGGTCATCAGCGCTCATTAATAAATGTATTGATCTGGCGTGCTGTGCCGCTTTGAAGGTCTTACAACTCTTCAGAGAGTCATGCAAGGTCACATGTATGAGGAAGGGCGAGTGTGGGCCGTTGTGCATGTGTTGTGTTGCCTGGTGTACAAATTGTTCCACGTTATTTTCAAATTTGCAGCAACTTCATTGGTCCAAGCTACTGACCACAGACTGTGAATTAAAGTGGAAGGAGCCACAGTGACTTCACTCACCAGCACTTTGAAGCCAGGAGTTTGACATTTGGGCGTCGGTTTCTTTACCCTGACCAACAACCATATTTGGATGAGAGGGAGGAGCTAGGGAGGAGCAGAGTGGACCTGTCTGCCGCTAGTCTCCTGTGGCGACACCCACCTGTCACTTAAAGTATTGCCTCAGCTCCAATTACCTCTAACTTTTAGCCTCAATGCAATTTTTACTTCATCAAAACCATTAACTGCTCCATTTAAACATTTTAAAGTGGAGATCTATGGGTATTGACTCACATTTTGAGTCTTAGGTGGTCATTCTGCAGTTTTTTGCACTTCTGTGTCATCTTCAAGAAGAAATACTTATCATTATTATTATTATTTCCTTTATGATGACAGTACTACCTGCTGTACATCTTCAGTGGTGACTGTATCTCCACACTCTCCGCACTCCAGATGTATTCCCATCTGTGCTCGTCCAATGACAGAGACACACTACCTTCAGTTCACACTTTTTCCAGACCTACAAGCACTTGTAGTTTCTGTGAGTGAACAAGTTGAATGCATTTAGTGGTGCTTCATATACATTTTGTACAACTGAGTGTTATTGTGCAGCCACCTGCTCTCCTGTAAGGTTCTTTTATTCATGTGCTCTACATAGCCTTGGAGGGTGATGGTAGCCCACTCTGCAAGATGTTGTTGAAAAGGCAGCTTTGCTTAAATTCAGTTGAAAGTGTACGTTAACCCTTTAAAACCGAATGTGTTTCCAGCAACATGTTTGTGCAAGCATCTTTGGATTATCGTAATTACACCACAGTTTGCACTATGGGAAAAATTCCAGCGGTATCTGAGAGCTGAGACAATGTGCTTTACAGCCATAAGGTGTTATTATGGTAAATTCACTTGTGCCTCTGTACAATTCACTGTATGTTATTAAAGTGTAATAACAGTAATGATGAAGAAAAAACAAAAACTGAATTTTACGAATGTTTTAGAGATTTAAGGGAACAGAATAAACTGCAACTGTACATGAATAACAGATTTTGTATGTTAAGCAAAAATCCAAATATATTCAGAACAGGTTTTGAGGTCATTGAAATTCAATTTTTAAAGTCATTAATGCCTAAATTTGACTGAAGAGAAACTGGCACGGTAATGCATGAGCATGAACAGTAATGTTGTTTATGTGCCATTAAATCCCTGTGTGGCATCAAGAACACAATTTTGAATGTATTGCAGAACCAAAACTCTGCTCATGGAACAGATTTCAGCCTCGAGAGCATGTGAGTGTGAGTCGTGAAAGATCACTGGAAAATAAAAATGAGCTGAGGAGAAGAAAAAAACTTCAGAGACCAGAGTGCGTGAGCAGAGATGTGATTCAGTGAGGGGAATGAACTTGAAAACAGCCTTTTAGAGCTTATACAAAGAAAATAAGAAAATTATATATAAGGTGTAATGCATTGGCACAGTGATGAGCTAATGGTGCTTGGTAATCTCAGTCTTTGATCAAAAATCACAGGGACAGTGAACAAAAATACAGCAGCTCTCCTGGCCTCAGAAGAATATGGTGCATTTGGTGCTCATTACCCATAATGTGCATTACATGTATTTCTTTTTTTTATTATTTAGTTTGAAGATCCTTTTATGCCTGTTCTCCAGGAGCCAGAGGGAGACATTTCTGTCCAGATGAAAAGTCGCCCTGACATGTACAACATTTATCAATTTCTGCAGAAGCAAACAAAAAGTAGTAGATACATATCCTTTGGGTTTCGCGGTTATTCAGTTTAATGAGCAATAAAAACATTTTACAGCGTTGTTTTCTTGTACTTTATCATTTAGATTTAAAATGTGTAGGTGATGAATTAAATGCTTAAATACTAAAATGAATAAATCTGGCATTAGTGGTGATCCCTGTGAGAACACTGTTGTCTGTACAGGCTCAAAAATGAGGCCAATGCAGAAGTGTAAAAAAGTGCAATAGTCATGATGGCCAATTGACTTCAGTTCAAAAATTGTAATTTTCAGTTGTGAAGTACTTGTTACTTTGTGTGTGTTGTGCTATTTTCAGATCATCGCAGGTGGCAACATGGCACAGTCTAACAGGAGGAAGTTAGAAAAGGTGCAGAGGTGTGAGGCGATCACATGGTTTTTATCGCTGTCGCGCTGCATGTTAGACAGTCTCACCATCAGCCATCACATCACAGATCACTCACATCGCCTGGACATTAGCTTACGTCAAAAACAAGATCCTTTCTCGATATTATTCTTCAAACAGAGGAAGATTTGTGGGCGTGGTTAAATTGATTGACAGGTCTGCTCTCCAGATGACACCAACCCTGAACTCATGTCTCACACACATTGGTCATTGTCCTTGGGTTCAAAGGTCAGACCCTCCTCCTCACTCCTCCCTTCATGTCCAAATATGGTCACATTGGGCTTCAAACAACCAACATGGAGAACAATGTGAGTCCACGTGAGTGCTTCACTATCATCTGTTTATCTCCATACGTCAGTTTGATGAATGCATGTGATGTCACGGACTGAGGGTGCAGATACATTTGGCTGTGAAATATCTACTCACTGGGATTTTTTTGTCTGACATGCATGCAGATCAAAACATGTGCGTGGATCTAAGTGCGCTGAAAGTGCATGAACAAATACCTTCAAAACAAATTCACACAGAGAGACAGAGAGAGAGAAACTGATGCACAGCCTGTAATTTTCATGACAGCTAACATGTCTATAATTACACAGCATATCTCCACGGCAGCCATTAAAATGATCCGAGACAATTACTTCAGCTGTCAAAAGTCTTTTCTATGTGGCTCCATAATGTGTTCACTTCCACTTGGGTAAATACAATTCCACTTGTGCATTAACACTCAAAGAAGAAGATTTTAATGCTGATTGAAAAGCCAACTATTTGAGCCGAGCTGAAAAACCATAAAATACACGAGCATGTCAATTACTTCAGCTGTCAGCGCACCAGTGTTAATCTCGTCTCTTCTCGTTTTAATTACTCCGACTCTCATCTATAGGCAGATCTGCACAAAAACAATCATTTTAATGCTGATTGAAAAACTCAGTCTGTCAAGGATACAGCTGCACAGAATACACGAGCGCAACTGTTCACAGCATCAATGTTGATTTGGGCTGTATCGTTTTTTAACAACCAACTGTCGTCGCTCCACACACGGAGAGCAGCGAATACACAAAGTGATGTGAATTCATAAATAACAGGAGAATGAAGCTGCAGCCCACAGTCTGAATGTTAATTGGCAATCTATATTTAATGGATGTCTCTTGACACTTGAGCACAATGTGTGAACATACATAAGTACATATATGTAAAGAGGAGCATATGACAAAGGGTAGAATTCAGCTTTCTATTAGAGCAAAACTTTTATTCATATGACACATTCATGTAATTTACACAATAAAAGCACAAAAAGGGAAATTAATTGTGATCTTTGCTCCTCCAGTTTAAGAATTTATTGAGGGTTTTACACTGGAAAATGAAGAATAAGTAACACCACTTACTATGCACAGTATTTCAAGGTATTTCTGTTGAGCGACACAAGGTTGGAGGGTTTCCAAATGTACACAAATAGCCGGTGAAGCTAACATCACAGACTGACAGCTGACTTTTACATGGAAGTGCAAAAAAGTGCAATACCATTGATGGACACTAGATGATGGCTCCAGCTCATAGACTGTGAACAGAATGGACGATGCTACCGTTGTGTCACACATAGGTTTATGGAGTTGCATCTTGAAACCAGGAGTTTCAGAGATATGAACGGAGGAGGTCTGTCCCATTAAAGGAGATACATTATACTGGTTTTCAGGGAAGTTTAAATAAGTCTTCTACGCCCCTACAACATGTCTGTGAAGTTTCTTGGTGTCCACTTTGATCCTGTATTTTAGTTTTCCTCAGAAACCCTGTGTGTCACGTCTGCTGAGAACACACTGATTTTCAGTGCCTGTACCTTTAAGGTGCTCCCCTCCATTGCTCTGCACTGACGTGATGGCACCGTTGCTGTAACCAGGAAACCAGCGCAACACAAGGAATTGTAAATGAGATATATCCACTCCGCTGTGATGCTGGCAGTCTGTGTAACGAAATTTGTGGGTTTTTACCAAGTTTTGGGTGTATTCATGTCATGGCCAATCTTCTCTTGTGACAGAGAGATCCAAGAAGATGGATCCTACACTCCTGATGCTGTGGGAGACCACGCGGGATACTCTGCAGGGATTGGCTAACGCAGCGTCTGTCAGACCCTGTCAGACACCTGGACGGCTCATTTTACCACAGGTATTTCTCTTCAAGCTGCTCACACAACAATGAGGAGGTTTTAAAATCTCACTGTCAGTGGACTTGGAGGTAAACCACATACCAAACAGTACATATAAAACACTTTATAAAGTAGATTTTCCATAATATGTCCCTTTTAACCCAAGGCCATTGCTCAATATGTTTGAGACTGTTCTTCAACACTGTTTTCACTGGAGGTCAGACCTGCCAATCAAACCACACCCCTAAATCTTCTTCTCTTTGAAGCCTAAAATCCACTCAATGATGATATGATTTTCAAATGAACTGAGAAGAAGAGTTTACTGATGATATCAGAACGACTTGTATAAAAAATGTACCGACAGTATTTCATCATTGAAGATGGTGATTTTTTAATTGAAGTCAGTTGGAGCCAGAGTTTTTCGGAGACAGCATCTCGTGGATGTGGTCACATTTGCCTCATATTTAAGACAATTTCTTTCTACAGTCTCACCAACTCTAACTGATTTGAAAGGTTACAGTCTATTAAATTAAATCATTACATTGCAAGGTTGTGAGGTGTTTCCTCAGATTTTTTTAAAGGTAAAAGTTTTCCAGTAGTAAAGTGTTTGAACTATTCTTCTTCTACTTGTACGACAACAAATTTTTCTTTCTTCAGAAACCTGGAATAAAATCCTTCAACTTAAAAAGAAATGATGGATTCCTGGTGGACAAGTAAACATAAAACACAGCGGTGATGGATTCCTCTGATCCAATAGCAGAGTTCAACAACAGTGCCACGTTCCCATCCATCAGCTCCCATAATGCACCGGGGCCTTGATCTGTAGCAATGCAGCTGCGTGCAGTGTCCCACCTGAAACCACAGTCATCAAACATAAACACACATGCAAACAGAAACAAGTGAAATCTTTTTGGGATATATTTATTCAATGACAGTTCTTGAGTCGTTTAAACTTTGAAAAGTTTCTGTTGCTAAAGATGAAGAAACACTCGAGAGATCTAAACTTTAAAGTTGTAACATCTTTAATCTGTTATAGGTTATTTTTGTAAAACTGAGTTCAATTTAGATATGTTTCAAAAACTTTATTATTATTTATATGACAGTTTACCATTATATGCACAAACAAAATATTCAAATGGCCACATGGAAGTATCCTTAAATTTGTAATATCATTTATATGCAAATATTATTTTTATATAACAGGTATTTTAATATTTTTGGTTAAAAATATAACACATGGAATTAAGTTGGTACTGAATTTAAAAAAACAAAAAAAAAGACCCACTAGCCATGGGTAGGCGTTGTTTCCATGCAGACTTTTATTGAGTCTTAACATTCAGTTTCAGTAAGAACAACTTTAGTTTTGACTTCAGGGTCAGGATCTCTCTCAGGGTTTCTAGATTTATGAGGAGGTCTAAAGAATAAAAACCAGGAAGCATCTAATCTGACAAAGCAACATTACTCTCTGATTTAACTGCGTGGATTTTGTATCCACACCATAGACTGTATTTCAAGGGTGGATAGAGCCACCAGGTCTCAGAAGTGAGGCAGATGTGGAAGTGGAAGTGCAATACCACTGACGGCCACTAGAGGCTGGTTCCAAGAAACTCTGGCTCCAACTGACCTTTCGCAAACCCCGCCCCCCAAACAGCCATTGACCAATCATACATCCCAGCAACCGTTGCTATGAAAGCATAGTCCGTCAAGCTCTACTAAACCCTCGATCACATCCACTGTCTGATTGATTTATTTGGTGGCTTACGAGACTGCCAACCACCACAAAACTTCAC
>OOFC01035143.1:0-10898 GCA_900323345.1 Pseudochromis fuscus | reverse complement strand
GCTTGGGTGAAGGTGGGGGGAGAGGTAAGGGAGGGGGAGGATGGCTAGTGCTGGGCTGGGTGGGAGCGAGTCTTTTTAAAGGGCCCCTCAGGCTCTGATCCACCTCGTCCAGGTTAATGTCATCCAGGTCAGTGGTGGCCAGGTGGAGACCGCCAGGGAAACGCTTCACCTTTGGCTCAGACGCAGGAGAGCGAGGCGGGGAGAGCTTAAAGTCACAACCAAACAAGAAATGGTTCACCTCATGCCTTCATTCTCCTTTTACTTAACAAAGCAAGCACCCACAAAATGTTGAGCAACTGCCCTGTCATTGTGCATCTCATATAAGTCAGGAAATATAAAACTGAACAACATGGATCAAATTATGGTGCCGTCTTCCCTTTTTTCTATAACTTTCTGACCCTCTGCTTCATGCATGCAAACAAATTATCACCTTTCCTTAGTACCGTATTTTCCGTACTATAAGGTGCACCTAATAATCTAATAACCCAACCTAATATGGATCAATATTGATTAATTATGGCTGCCGTAGTCAGGGGGCGTATATTGTGATTGCACCAACATTTGATTTACTGTAGCGGTATCAGACTGTTTCTTTAACGTGTTTACTGAATCAGGGAAAAGTTCCCTCCACGTTTGTGATGCACTAACTAGGTGATAAAAAGTTGCACTACCTGTTGTACCTTGCTGTTGGTAAAAGATAAAACTACGTCACTGACGTTACCTCGGAGAAAAAGCATAAAACAGCTGTTCATGTAGCTTTGAACTGTGACAAATGGAGTTGGAAATACATTGTTTTCAACGAAGGCGGCGCAAATACCGGTAAGAGCTACTGGTATGTACGGTACCGTATTGTGAATGTACTAGCTTGTTTTGGAGTGAACGGAGTTGTCAGAACGTTGGTTTGTTTTCTAATAATAAAGTTTGACTGACTGACTTTAGCACAGCTTCATCTAGATGGATGATAACACAACCCCAGCCACTACAGTAGTTTCTATTCTATGTGCCTTATAAAGATGTGCGCCCTATATATGAAAACAGTTTTAAAATTGGCCATTCATTGAAGGTGCACCTTATAATCCGATGTGCCTTATAGTGCGGAAAATACGGTAACAGTTTGATATCTGTGTAATATAAACAACTTGTTCGGCTTAACTACTCTTGCTCAGTTTCTGATTAATTTACAGGAAAATCCATTAGTTAAAAGAACGATGCTGGTGAACTCAAGAAAAGATGATTTTGACTTGACTTTTGCTGCTGTTGCACTAGTGATGACAGCAGCCATATATTCCACAGATACACTGTGCAGGGTAATTGCTGCCTCAGCCATTAGTGTTTAAAAATTGCAAGAGTTCTGGGAGAAGATATGTAATTTGTCAGGCAGCTGTTGTGTTAAAATTCACTTCCAATCAGCTTGCAGTATATTTCTAAGAATAGTAACACATCACCAAGCGCTTGGGACTGGACAAAAGTATGTGGACAGGGTGTTCTCAAAGTGTAATTTAAGCAAGAAAATAATATATGCCCCAAAGGAAACTGCATTAATGAGTTTGATTTGGGAGAAATTGGTTGGCTTGCCTTGAACCCTGACCTCGACTCCATCCAACACGTTTGGCCTGAACTGGATTGTGGAGGGGTGTAGCACAGTGGAGCAGTGGTGAGCACTGTGGTTTGGGTTTGAATCTCAGCTGGGGCCTTTCTGTGCCCAGTTTGGATGTCCTCCAGGTACTCTGGAGTCTTCCCACAGTCCAAAGATACTGTCGTTAGGTTAACTGATTATTCTAAATTGCCTGTAGGTGTGAGTCTGAATGGTTATTTGTATGTGTGTGTGTTTGCCCTGCGATAAACTGGTGATCTGTTCAGGGTGTACCCCACCTCTCCTCCATTGCCGGCTGGGATAGGCTCCCCTCGTGACCCAATTGGATAAGCAGGATGGATGGATGGATAGAAGGTGGATACTGCCCCATATCACCCCAAAAAGAAAAGACTATCAGTAATCAAATATCCCTAAACCACAAAAGTTCCCATTTAACTGGTTAAGCACATCTAGAAATTACAATCAATGCTTGTGTGCTGACCAAAGAAAATCAGCTGACAAAGTAAATGTAGGGAGTAGGTCGGACTGGATGAATGGGCCAGTAAAGCACCAGCCTCTAGTCACAGTTGGTTCATTTAAACCAAAATATTTAAGCTAATTTCTGTTATTTTAATTAATAAATCTTTAGGGTGTAAACTTTGATATCAAGATATCTATCGTAGCTCAAGGCCATACTGTGGAAGCAGAGTGGACCCTTCTTTAAGTCCCACTGCCCTCTGTACTCTCATCAGGCCCTCCCATCTTCCCACTATTTCATCACCCAAGAGGGCTGCTCACATCTCATCACAAAGAGAGATGAGAGTCAAGACTTTCTTCGCTTCCCTCCAGCTCTCGCTCTCCTCTCCCAATGGACGGAAGAGATGGAAAAGAAGAAAAAGAAAGAGGCGATGAAGAAGAAACACTTTCATTTCCTTCCCTGCTCAATCTGCATCCTTTCCATCCCACTTTTTTTTTTTTTTTTTAAATATCCACATCCTCACTTCCCCTTCTGAAATTTGCATGTGTATTGCTGCATATTTTCACGGGAAAAACTTGGAACATGAAGCATTTGTTGACAAATAAAAGAGTGATTAAACATTTATGAAAATGAGTTATTACTGGTTGTTGACTTTACATGGGAAGAAAGATCAGTTCCTAAAGAAGTAGGGGGAAATTTGCATTTTGTGTGCAAAACTTTTTTAGCTGCACAAATAGCACAGGAGCAAATAATGAAAAAACAACTATAAATTCAAGTTGGGCTGATGTATAAAAAGCCATAAAACAAACAAGCAAAAAACAACAACCACCACCAGGCTGCAGTCCTCAGCTTCCCAAAAAAAACATCTTTTAGAAATAACTTCCTCAACTTGTGAATCTTTCTGTTCTGCCTCCGTACCCTTTCCCCACTGCAGTTCACCTGCTGTCGTAATCTATCATTTTTCCCACTTTACTCTTGAACAATTTGAAAAATGTCAGCACCTCATCCATGAAATTCCTCTTGGCCTTTAAAAAACACCAGTCAAAAAAACACTTTTGCTAGCTCCAACAAGTAGGTTGTGTTTCTGCCTGCATTAGTTTGTTGATCAGCAACATTACACGACAAAACAACTGAGCAGATCCTGATGATTTGGTTGGAGAGATGGGGTCATACCCATTGAATCATTTTGGGCAAGATCAGAGGATGGGATCCTACCCTTAATCCCAAAGTCCCTGGCTGATATAACGAGCTAATATTTTAACAGGATAGTGTTGCTATTTCACCACCAAAGGGCAACAGTGTTCAGTCTGTAGCATCAGTACAGCTGCAATACGACTTGGCAGAGGTTCATGCTCTCTGGGTGCTTTCTGGTTTGATCTAATTTTGTCTGCTTTTTCTCACTCCATCAATCTCTTAGTGCTGCCTTGAGAAAATACAAAAACTGTTCCACAACTACTTGATCCGCTCCCAATAAAAGCCTCACCTTCCCTGAAAGCTCCGTTTACACTTGCTATACATTGAGATTAGGTTGTACAAGTTACATTCAGGGTGCATACCAAACTTATATGGGATCAAAATATTTATATTCTGGATGAGAGTGAGGCAGTGTGATGAATCAGTGGCTGCTGGTGACTCGTCCCACCTCAACTCCACCCACAATCCCTTTCTTCATTACAATGTTACAATAGGGGTTAAAGATTTGCACAGTTATAAAAACTCAGGTGCTCCATTCATGTCTTCATGACTATTCAGCTTTTCAATTTTTTTCAGATGTCAATATTAACATTGACACAAATGTTCATGTTAATACATTTATCTGAATACAACAGAAACCATCAGATCAAGTGGCTATCAGGGAAACACTGTTTATGTCGACACAAAGAGAGAATTTTCTACTAAAACTTTATTTTTCTAACTCAGACTGTGTAAGCCACATATTAGTTTCAAACACTTTCACATACTGTCCTCCCTCCATTGGAGCCACACTGAAGTCATCTCTTCACCACTTATCAGGCAGGTTACCATGTTTAATAACTTCAATCTTTGTGATGTCACAAAGTTCAATCTCATAGAAAATGTAAACTCATGTTACATCTCATGAGACGTGTTGTTTTACATCACGTTATATCATATATTTTTTATATTTTTAACAAGGGCAAATATCAGTAACTCAATAAATAAATAAATACATGATTCTTTACTTAATGTGTTTTTAAAATATAGCTTCAAATATACACTTTTTGAAAATGTTTTGTTAGTAACTGTATATTGTAAGTTCATTAACCTTGGTTTTCAACATAAAAAAAGAAAAAAAAAAAGGTCGTGTAAACTTTGAATTTCCAAGTACTTCAATGAGTGTACCATCAAGTGTTAATGGAGGAACACTGTGTTTGTGGGGCATGCTAAGCAGAACAAGAAGTACACAGTTCAGCTCAGTTGAATAATCCTTTTAAAGCTGCTCTGAAACACCCCAACCCTACGCAGACCAACGGCATACGAGTGTTTGATTGGATGGTATACAAGTATGGTGATGGTGAAGGCATTTTAATACTTTGCAGAGGCATAGGTATAACTTTATTTCAGGGGTGTGTGTGGTACAAACTAAATAAATGATTTGGACATAGCTCCTGACTGTCTTCTCCAATCAGACACAGCAGCCTGTATACAGCTTTGAGGTAAAAGTCATTGCCCCATAGCTGGATAATGGTGACAGGATATTAGCAGAACAACTCTCACAAAGTTTTGGGCTTCAACCTGAAACTGTTTTATATCAACTCAGCAAAATGGGAAAAGTGAATGGACATAAAAAATAGAGACTTACCTCATAGATCCCTCCGAACAGAGACATAAACTTGCTGAGGAGTGCGGCGCACAAACTGGCGATGTGAACAAACGGACCCTGACAGGAGGGAAAAAAAACACAGACATAAAACAGGTGCAATCACTACAAGGTAGGACGCACTCCAGCCTCCTGTTTGTTGCGAGTCACATATGAAAGTGCATTGAAAACTCTTTAAAAACACATCAACAACAAGAAAGTCTGCAGAGAATATTAAAATTCAGAGGATGAAGTTCAAAGTGGAACTAACAGGATTAAAAGTGAGAGCATCAGAAAAAGTGATGCTCGAGTTAAAGGAAGTGAGAGGCCGTCGCTGAATCCAAACTGTGGATGCTGCTGCAACCAGAAAGGCCCGAGGCGTGCGTAAGTGTGTGTGTGTGTGTGTGTGTGTGTGTGTGTGTGTGTGTGATGAAACAATATTTTCCTGCGAGTGTGTCTTCAGGCGAGGTAGTCTTTAGGGGGATGCTGTACTTACCTGAATTGTTTTTGTTACGAAACACTGTGAAATCTACGCTACGCAACACTCACACAATCTAGTCAATAAGTTATAAACAACATCTGCATAGCGAGGTAGGGGATCCTCAAATCGCCAGAAAAACAATCTCCTCCCTCCCACTGGGATTGGATAAGGTCTCAAGCCAACTCTGCACCTTTCTTCTTCCCCCTTTTTCTTCAGATTTCACACTCGCTGCTTTCCCACCTGAACTCGACCACATCGGCCCCATCGTGTGCCGTTTATGAATCATTTGTAATTCATGCTCGCAGGGATGTAGGGGGCTGGAATGTGAATGAGCCAGGGAGGGTTCATGTATTGTAGCATGTTAGTAAAAGTATGTATGTGGTGATACAGCTGCTGTAAGAAATTTCACTTGTACCAAGCTTTACAACATCTTCTATGAGTGTTCTTGACCTACATTGGATTCTGACAGCTGATATCGATTTGAATGGGGGCTGGTACCCTGCACAGAAACGCAAGGTTTATTTTGGACGTTATGAAAGCTGGCATTCAAACCTGACAGCAGTCTGATGCCAGTCTGGGTTGTGTATCTTTTCATAATGCTGTGAATAGCTGAAACTGTGCTAGTAAACGTCATAACTGCTGAATGTGGGTCAGCACTTGTGTTTTTCTGGCATCGTCAAGAAGCTAAGGTCAGTTTATGTAGCTCAATACTGCCCTACAAAAGCTAGCTATAGTGTTTCAATGATCCATTCAAACCACTCCAAACAGTTGGTCCTATCCTGTTTTTGTCTGAAAACTTCACTTAATCGACGTTCAATAGTCTCAAAATATCATTTCAGGTGAAAGATTCACAACAAAACACGTACATTTTGTTTTCTTTCATTTTTCCTGTGCCCATTAGATTGCTCACACACACAGATTGGTGTATACTCCGGCCAAGAGATTTGAAACAAGCTTCTTATTCTTCGCTGTCAGTGGTCGGTCCTTCTGACACACCACACACACACTTCCTCGCACTCAGACACAAAAACATGAAAGCACCCATGATTCATTTTGCCTTAGGTTTTTTCTCCACACTGGTGTGAGCAGTTGGCATTTCATTTCCGCCCTGTGACTCATTTACCGTGGTGACTGATTCACTGACTGACAAAGTTGTCAGTTTGTGCCATGTGAGTGTATCGTGCTTTCCCAGCATCCTGTGTCTCCTGTCTTTCAGAAATCGACTTCCATTCATGGACGCCCACACGCCGACACATAAAGCACGTACCTCCTTTCCCAGGGGCATGCCGCTGCCCAGAGCGCAGGTGAGCCCGATCACTTTGGCAACAAAGGTTTTGAAGGTGAGGTACTCCTTCAGCACCACACCTCGCAGGATGGTCTTCATCTCTGGAATACCTGAACCTGCAAGGGGAGAACAGTGGGGTGTTTACAGCTGACTGTCACCTTAAAGAGACACCGAGCACTTTCAGCCTCTGATCTTTAAAACGTAGCCATTTTTACTTTTGTCACAGATGTTGGACTATCACCTGTATTTGTCCGTGATGCTGTTAGCAACACAGGGTTTCTGCAGGTTTCAACAAGTCAAGTTTAAGACTTTTTAAGACCACAGTGAATACAATTTCAGACCCATTTCACATCCATACTGAAAAAAAGTACAAAAGACAGAAAATAGGAGATCTAACCCATGGGACTCCACCGCCTTAACGCCCAATGTTCCAAGTTTCAAAGTTGTCTTGAAGAAGGTGCAGTTTGCTTCATGTTTCCATCCACCAGCTTCAACTGTACATTAAATTGTTCGTTCTGGAGCCACAAACCGTTGAACTTGTACTTACCCATCTTATATAACTAATTCGGCTTTTCTTTGAACCCTTTAAAACCGAGCATATCGCCTGAAATACAGGGTGAAAAGCATTAATCAGTTTACCGTAATTACTCACACATGTGCCCCAGTGACATGATTCCAGCTGATTCTGAAAGTCAACAAGTGGAGGGTTTCATATATATTGCCGACATTATGGTATTTTAAGGAAACTCCGCTTATTGACTTTCAGAATCAGCTGAAATCACGTCGCCAACGCAAATGCCCGAGGAATTATGTCAATTTGATTGACACTTCACTTTCTGTCACCAGCTAAATGTTCGGGGTAAAAGAGTTACGTTTTCTCCGCTACAATGCTCCGCTATAACTGTACACCGATGTTATAGTGCCCTCAAAAATCAAAAGCAACACTAAAGTTTATGCATTTGTTTAATAAGAGTAACATTAATGCATTTTTAAAACCTTTCAAAATTGTATTGAAGACATTTTATGAGACTTTAGGTGAAATTTAGACATTTTAAGGCCTTAAATTGAAATGATTGCATTTTACACATTTTAAGACTTTTTAAGACCTTGTGGAAACCCTGCAACATTAAAGGAAAAGGTTCTGAAAAGACCTCAGTAATTTAAGAGGATGTTAGTCAAGGACGAAAAGTTTGGGCAAAATAAGAGGATGAGACTTTTTCCTTTAAAAACAAACAAACAAACAAAAAAAAAACCTGGAAAAATATTGTGATATAGTGGGCAATTTTTAACAACAGTGTTGCTATTTCACCACATGAGGGCAACAGAGTTCTGTCTGCAGCATCAGTACAGCTGGATTATGTCTCGGCAAAGGTTTATTCTCTCTGAGTGCTTCCTACAACTTTAAATATTCACAACTAAATGTGCAAAAATAAAATAGGTAAGAAATTAGGATGTTCCAGCAGCAAATTTCAGACACATATTCACACAGATATACCTATACACATTGGTTCAGAATCAAATAAAATACAGTAATACAAAAATAACATTAAATATTAAAGATATAGATTAAAGATGTAATAGGATGGGGATAGGAAAGTATTTGAAGGAGTGTCGCACAGCAGTAAAGTGTAGTAAAAGTACAGTGAAGTGTGAAGTACAGCAGTATTTTAGTTATCAAGTGCAGTACATCAGTAAATCAAAAGTGCGACCAAATTCTGACCGACACAGGATATCAGCTGTTTTGGAAGATGTTTCTTTTTAAAGCCACATCTAGTCTGGGAACATGAAAAGATTTGTGTCTTGGATGTAACTGTCTACGTTAACCAGAGTCTTTGGTGGCCATGTTGGAGGCTGTGGAGAAAGAGGCTGATAAGACACGTTGCAGTGATGTTTGAAAGGTAAGTATACCTCCCTGTTAGAAGAAGAAAGCTCTGACTCTCAGGAGCACACCCATCTGTTTAGCCTCTGTTGCCGAGAGTGACAGACGAGTCTCTGCCCTGCTCGCAGCAGAAAGTACTTTGTGCATTGAATTCAAACCTAACCTGAATTTAACAATGTACTACAGCTTTTCCAGCCCCCGTAGAGGATTTCTCTCCTTCCCTCTGGGGAGGAAGAGGAGCCTCTGGGGGAAGAGACTGGTGTCAGAGTGGTGTTATGCTGCAGCAGATACGATTTACATTCGGGTGTTGGGGATGAGTTCATTACAGTGCAGACTGGCACTTTGCTAAGAACCAACACTCACAGGGACAGGATGCACTAAGACTTAAATCAGGGGTCAGCAGACAATGTCATTTAGATAAACAGCCCCCACTTGATGTTGCACCAAGAGACTCAAAGTATTAATTGTAATCAATAAACAGTAAGTACAGCTGAACTTTTTACCTCAGAAAAGACTTAATAAACCCTTGATTTCTGTTAAACTACTACATAATTAATTAATTATTGATTACCACTGGATGTGCCATGATCCATTTCATTGGGTTTATAGGAATCGATGCCCAAACTAAACAAACAGGATGTGTTTCTATGGCAGTGAATATGGCAGAGCCACATGGCATCAACAGCAACATGTGGATATTTTGCATTCAAATCAGAAAGTATGTGAACAAGGGACATTTTGAAGAAAATTTAGCTCCATGTGCAATCGGGCAAATATGTGTGTGCACACCAAACACAAAAAGAGATCACAAATATTGCTGCTTTTTACCGGTTGTGAAAGCTCTGGACGGCCACAAACTTTGCGTCGCCCGGTGTGAGGCAAATTTCACTTATGATGTAATGATGTCACGTGAGAAATTTGATTTGCGTTTGGTGTGAACACAGCTTTACACAGTCATTACAAATTAGTGTTGATCAAGTGACCAATTTGTTGAAAGTGATTTTTTTATGCCCAAAATCATGTAGTTAACATGACGTATAATACCATGCTAAGTATTGATTGATTGATTGATTGATTGATATATTAGGTACCCCATTAGGGCTCCATCATCCAACATACCAACAGCCTGCGGGGCGAGGATCTGGGTGAAGCCAGCAGAAAATGTGATGAGGACTACAGGGTAGGTGACCCAGGCCAGGTACTGCAGGAACACATTACTGTCCAGACCACCGTACATCCACTTCTGTGCTGTGGACGGACACACACACACACACACACACACACACACACAAAGACAGAGGTGTAAACCACAATCCAATAAAATACAGCAGCACTGTTACACACAGCAGGTGAACGTAAACACTTCACACACAGCAAACAACATCTTTATAGATTATGCAGTTAAATTTACAGTGAAGATGCCATAAGAACAAACTGTAACAAGTCAAGTCAAGTCAAGTCAAGTTTATTTGTACAGCACATTTCATGCCAAAGACAACTCAATGTGCCTTACAGCAACACCAAAGTACAAACAATGCACAACAAATGAGAACATACAATAACATAAAAACATTAAAAACATTAAAACCAATGAAAAACATCAATAAATAGAAATATCAATAAAAAGAAAAATATTAAATAACTAAAATACTCTCAGTTTCCATATGCAGCCATGAAAAACAGTGTCTTTAGTCTGGACTTAAACTTTGCCAGAGTCGAAGCCTGTCTAACATCCTCAGGGAGGCCGTTCCATACTTTTGCTGCATGAAACTGAAAAGCGGCTTCACCCTGTTTAGTCCTGACTCTAGGAACCAGCAGGAGGCCCCTCCCTGAGGTTCTCAAAGTCCGAGATGGTTCATATAACACCAACAGGTCACGAATGTACTTTGGAGCCAGACCATGAAAGGACTTGTACACAAGTAGAGCTATTTTGAAGTCTATTCTCTGAGCAACAGGAAGCCAGTGCAAAGACCTGAGCACTGGACTAACATGGTCGTATTTCCTGGTTCTAGTCAGGACTCGGGCAGCAGCGTTCTGAAGGTACTGTAGCTGTCTTACAGCTTGCTTTGGAAGTCCTGTGAGCAGGCCATTGCAGTAGTCTATCCTGCTTGAGACAAACGCATGGATTAGTCTCTCTAAATCTGCTCTAGACACAATAGCTCTAATCTTGACTATGTTTTTTAAATGGTGATAAGCTGCTGACGTTACAGACCTAATATGATTGGTTAAATTCAGGTCTGCATCCATTATTACCCCTAGATTTCTAACCTGATTCTTTGGCTCCAATGAGAGCGTCTTAAGATACTCACTGACGACCTCTCTCTGTTTCTGTGGGCCAAAGACAATTATTTCAGTTTTATCGGTATTCAGCTGAAGGAAGTTGT
>OOFC01035141.1:8280-51070 GCA_900323345.1 Pseudochromis fuscus | reverse complement strand
GGTGGGTTGTGTGTCAGCTGAGGTTGATGTGGATGTGAGATGAGCTCCTCAGAGCTCTGACTCTGCTCCCTGAGCTCCTTCCTCTTCAGTCGTCCTTCCTCCAGCTGCAGAAACACCCAGGTTATAGTAAACCAGCTCAATGTCCTCCTGTCTGGCCGGCTGCTGTCCCCTGCAGGACTAGAGAGACATGACAGCACATAGATGAGACTTCTTGTTTCCTCCCCTCTTCAGGTCAACAGACACTGACTGAGTGCTTCATTCTCAGCAACAGACATGTGGACAGTACCTTACACAGAACCTTACAGCAGAACCACAAGACAGCTGTGATCATCAGCAGCAGAATCAGTGGCACGATGACCGCTCTGATGATAAAATCTGTTGGACCTGAACAGACACATTCACAGTCAGCACACAACATCATGAGTCCAACAGCTCCCATTCACCCCCAGGATACTACACCCAGATCCAGTCAGTAACAGCTGCATGAATGAACACATCTGGGTTCATCTGGATCACCAGTCTGGAACAAGGCTGCTCGGGCCCAGAGACGCAGATTCGTGGTGCAGGAAATATGTCGACAGCAAGGTGTGCAAAGGCTGTCACGCAACACATGAGATGAGAGAAAGTGGAGAACAGCATATTCCCATTGCACCTCATTAAACCACATATAATTCAATTACAATTTAGTTACATGTTAATCTACAGAACAGAACAGAAACAGAACAGAAACTCAGGCCCAGTTTACATGAGAACGAAAACGAGTAAAAACGGCAGAATATTTCATCAAAACGGCCTCTCGTTTAGATGAGGACAGTAAAAATGGGGATGGAAAACGCAAGAATTTGAAAACTCCCTCTAGAGTGGAGAAGTTAAAAACGCTCCGCCTCGGCACTCTCGGTCCGTTGGCTACTTTTTTCTTCTTCTGGGGTAGATGCCATTCTCACGCTCAAGGGGCTCAATTCATTTTCTGTGTTGTTGTTGACCTTGGCAGTCTCTATGCCAAAATCTAAAGATGTGGTTGCTGGCGATCCTGACCAAATGGTGTGACACAACTCGAAATAAAGCGCAATCACCCGACCATGCTCACTCAGTCGTTGGGAATCCATAGCCTCCCTGTATTTACCCCGAATAGCTTTGGGCTTTGTGGTAACTTGTTGTTTGGTGAGCTCGGTTGGTGGATGGAGGAAAGCAACAGGTCTCTGCTCGCCATCAGTTGGTGTCGGGTACTGCTCCATCATCGAGGTCCATATGTCCTGATATTTAGTTTGGCAGGATTCCCAGTCAATTCCGATTTGTGTTTTTGTTGTTTTATAGTCCAGAGTGGCTCTGAGTAGGAGTTCCACTTCTTCATCAGTCCATACAAAGTTTTTCTTGGGGGCAGCCATCTTTCCTAACAGTTCCTAACGGCGGAAAGGAAGTTGTATGCATGCGCGTAGACGTTGTGGAGGACATGAGCTGCGTTTATCACAGCGCCCTCTAGCCGCCTGGAATGAATTATCCATCGAATTCCATAGACTTGTGCGTCCCTGTGTAAACGCACAGTTTTCTCAGAAAGTTCGTATAAATGCGAAACTGAAAAACGCTACTTTTGCGTTTTCTGTTCACATCGTCATCGTGTAAACGTAGCCAAAATGTACAGTGTGATGCTGAAAAGTATCAACTTCTCGTGTTGTCGTGGCAACCTAAGAAGCATCAGCTACAATGTTGCCAACATTCCGAGAGACTTTGCAGAGCGACCAACCTGAGATTTAAAGGCTTATAAACATGAAAATAAATGAGTATTTTGTTGTTATGATCAGATCTAACTTTGGTTAAAAGATAACTGAATGAAAATGGAAAACAATTTGCATATATAATATTCCTATGGCAGTTTTGT
Source organism: Pseudochromis fuscus (assembly GCA_900323345.1). Lineage (NCBI taxonomy): Eukaryota > Metazoa > Chordata > Actinopteri > Pseudochromidae > Pseudochromis > Pseudochromis fuscus. The sequence goes on along the minus strand of OOFC01035141.1, from coordinate 49,194 downwards.
GATGCAGACCTTTTTAAAATTGATGCACAAGGTGTGAGGTTCATGTATAGCTCACGGGGATTTTTAACCAGGGGCAGTTGTACCTGAGGGGGCGCATCGAATTACTACATTTATAAAAAGTACAGTATATGCACTCATTGATTCATGATTCTGATTTATAACACATTAAACCATCATGTTACGATTAAGATCACATAAACACCTGTTGGCAAATTGTGTGTCTAAGCATCCAATTGAAACAGGAAGTGGGGTCAGTGAAGAGGTTTACTATAAAACCAGTAAGCATGTGTACTTAAAAACAAGCCCTCTGACTGTGGCTTTGTGTGTGTGGCTGAAATATCCACAGGGTGTGTGTTCCCGCCTGGAGGAAGGAGCGAGTAATGAGGAACATTTTGGCCGGCTGCTGCAGGACTGTCGCCACAAATTGACATCCCTGCAGGGGAGGATGTCAGTCTGTCAAGTCCAGAAAGGAAGCTCAGCTGGACTAAACACTGATGTGCCGGCTCTGGAGGTGAGATCCATGAAGGAAACTGACCTTATGAATAATGGAAGAACTCTCCTACTTTTTTATTTCATGCTTCTGCATTAAAACCTTAACTAGCAAGGAGTGGATGGAGAATTTCCCAACATGAAGCCACGAGTATGTGTTTCTGTTCATAAGAAAAACACATTTATCTGTCACTGTTTCCACTTTTTCAGGCTTTGCTACAAGAAGTAACAGACATCGAAAAAGACCTTGTAGGACTTGAAACACTCAAGGATTCGATCGCGGTCAGTTCCACAGCCGAGGCTCGAGCAAACCTCTGCCAGCAAGTCAGCAACCTCCGAAACCACAAGGCGGCGCTGGAGAGCAGCATCAGAGAAAATCTGCTGCAGTGGGAAAACAAAGAGCTGCAGACTGGGAGTGATGAAGAAAGTTTAAGAAGTGAGGGTGAAACAAAACATTCAGCTTCAGCAGATGAAACTACAGCCACGTGTCCTCCTGCAACGGACCAGAAAACCTCAGAGAGCGATCAGGTCGACAACAAAATTAAAACCAGTGGTAATTTCTACACTTTAGAAGAATCACATCCTTCCACTGAGCTTGTTACAGATGCAGGTGGATTTATGGAAACAGCAGAAGAAGAGGAGTTAAGTTCAGAAATCCCACATCAAGATTCACAACTGTTGACTTCATCTCCTCCAAAACTGAACATGGAGACTCATTCTGGGTTACAGTGTGAAACTGGTTCATTGTACACTGACACCAGTCCTCAGAGCATCATGAACAAAGCACTTTCTGGAAATAACACAGAGACATTAATGTCAGACACTCCTCCTCCTCTGAACCAGAGTTCAACAGCTCAACCATTGCAGAAAAGGAAGGAAACAAAGCTCGACAACGTCTCTGTTTCTACCTCTGAGACTGTGTGTGAACATCTAGCAGAGGCTGTGACAGATCCTCCAGAACAAGAGAAACGCTGTAATGATGTTGGTGTGACCACAAAGAAAGTGTTTACAGTTGTGTTGGACATGGAGCCTCAGGACCTGCAGCAAAGGGAAGATGCTGAAGCAGAGCTTGGTGATGAAAGGCTCAGAGAAATTTCAATTGTAGGACTCCCTGAGAAGAAACCTGGAGTCTTTACGACATCAGAAAATCCAGAATTACAACACCACGATGTTGGCACGAAGAAGGTGTTCAAAGTTGTGTTGGACATGGAGGACATGCCACAATTGTCTGGTGCAGGAAGTTCAGACGTGCTCAGATGTTCACAGGAGACAGAAATACTTGATGCAAAGCTCATAGAGGTTTCAAGTAGGGGAACACCTGAGAGGGAACCTGGACTTTTCACACCATCAATCAGTCCTGAATCATCAGACTTGAATAGTTGTCATTTACCAAAACAATCAGAGACATTTCAGTCTGTTACTGCTGCTCCAGAAGAAGACAAACACTGTGAGGACGTCAGTGGGAGGCCAGATAAAGTGTATACAATAGTGTTGGACATGGAGATGCAGCAAAGTGAAGAGATATCTGACGTGAAACCCTCTGAAGTTTCCAATGAGATGAAATCTTTCTGCACATTAATCAGGCCTCAAACGGACTTGAAACATTATTTAAATGTTGAATCAAACCCATCAGTTAATACAGAGCTGCAGGATCTGAACTCTGCAAGTGCCAAATTACCACACAACAACAACAACCACAAAACCTCTGAATTAAAGCACAATGAGGTGTTGACATCCACCCAGTCATGCAGCTCTGTGGCTGAGTGTCAGCTCACCAGTGCACATGCAGCAGAAACAACACTACCACATGTCAAACAGGAGGTGACGACAGATTTCTGTCACTCGGGGGAACCAGCAGCGAGCTCAGTGTCGCGCATCGAGGAAGTTTCGGTGCAAACTGGAGACGCCTCAGCTGAAACTGAAACACCGACTACAGAGGACAGACAGGGGACGACTGCTGACATCGCACAGACCTCAGGTGCAACATGTGAGGAGATGGCAGAAGGAGAAAACACAGAGGAAGCAGCGAATGACTCTGAATGCACAGAAAACAAAGGAGAAAGACGAGATAATGATTTACAGCCTAAAGAAGGAAGTGAATGGACGTTACCTGCAGGGCTGGAGGAGACAGAGGTGACTCAGGGACAGGTAGGATTCATTTCATAAGTTTGATCTTTGGGTTGTCGGCTTTTTATTTCTCTGACTTTTGTTTTTCTGGTGGAAAAAAAAACTTGGAAGTAAGTGGAATTTACTGACGGCTTCTCTGTGGTATGAAACTGGAAAGACTGGACTTCCCATGTCTCCAGCAAAGGTTGACAGGGATTAAGTACACCTGTTTAATTGGATTTAAGTTTATGTATTAGAGGTTGTCAACCTGTTGATAATCCAGATAATGATAATTGCTGCAGTGACTGTTATTTTTTGGCTGACGTGATGTTTAGTTCCCTTCAGTAGGTAGAAATAAATATATATGAAAGGAAAATTATATCAACAGATTGTTATTAATTGAGTTTTTTTTCCAGTATTTTAACCATAGATTGTATATAGAAATGAATGAAACAACCAGGTCTGAAAGTGAACCAATGCAGAAGTGAAAAATATGCAATACCACCAATGTCCACTAGATGGCTCCACCTGACTTCAATCATCATTTTCAATCATGAAATGCTCAATCAGTAAATTTTTTTTAGCAATCAAAGAGCACAAACCTCTGCCAAAGCATAATCCAACTGTGATGGTGCTGAGATTGAACACTGTTGCCCTCTTGTGGTGAAACTGCAACACTATCTGATTTAAATATTAGCCTGTAATAACCAATCATAGACTGTATGTAGAAACGAATGAAGGAACTGGGTGTTCATCCTGAGCTTACCGGGTGGCTCACAAATGAGGGCAGTGCAAAAAAGTGCAGTACTCCCCACGGCCACTAGATGCTGGCTACAAAGAACTCTTTTTTTTCATTAATCATTCTGATGTCATTAGCTAAAGTCCATCTAACAACGCATATATAATTGATTAGATATTAGGCTTCAAAAAGATGAAGATTTAGGGGCGTGGTTAGTTTGAACTCCAGTCTCATACACATTTGGCAGTGACCTCATGTTCAAGGGTCAAACCCGCCTCTTTTCTCTTCCCTTCCTGTCCAAATATGGTCACTTCTGGCTCCAAAAAACATCATGACGATGTTCAAATGCAAAACTCTTGGCTTCAAAATGCCACAAACCAAGAGCTGACTTCACATTAACTTCATCTATTGTATATACAGTCTGTGATTTTAACCTTTACAGAAGCATATTCAGGAAGAAAAATCACTATCATCTTAAAAACTGATAAGTTTTAGGCAAAAACACGATAAATCCGTATTAAGTTAAAATTTGAAGCGAACTCATCACATAGTTCAGTAAACTTTTTATTGTGTTGTGAACAATACAAAACTAACAAGTTGAGGAGATCATCCACCAGAACCTTCGGTCTCCAGCTTTAAAACACACACTTTTAACTTGTTAAAGAAATGTGAACTTCCCGCTGACAGGAGACCCCGGTATCGCCGGAGAATATGCTGTCCTGTGCTTTCCTAAATTACACTTAACAAACTTGCCTGACATTTACAAAGTATCATCATTTCCCTTCTCTGCCTTCAATATAAAGTGGGTGAAACTGTATTTCTGACATTTTGCAACAGCAATTTCATCCTAAATTTTGCCCCTTGATTCAGCTGGAAATGATTTGCTTTTAAGTGCATTTATTCCTCTCACCATTTGCCATTTAAATGTCATAACTTTGCCAAAGTCCAATTCTGTTTTAGTGATTTCTTTTTTATTTTTGGAGTATTGTTCATCCAGTGGAAAGAAATGTACCGTGTACATGCTGGGTATTACCATGTGTGTGACGCACATCAGTCCAGTCTGCATGAAGTTGAAAACAAGTTTCCCTAAGAGTCCAATGTAAGATCTTTAGTAGTGACGAGGACTGAATGTAATTATCCATGAGATTTTTTAATGTTTTTTCCCTGTTGAATGCTTTAAGCTCAGTTTGCAGCAGCTCCCTAGGTGGAGGAGAAATGAGCTATGAAAGCAAAAGAGGCAGAAATAAATGTGATGATGCAGAAATGATGCAGTAAGGCCTCTGCTTACACCCAGAAAACCTCAGGAAGTGAAACTCGCCACCAGTGATGTCTGCTGTTTACCTCCTCGTAACAAAGCTGTTAGTGGATGATTTCATGTGGAATTTTCTTTCTCCTGCTTCAAAGATGTTTTTGAGGAATGTCTCCGTCAGACAAGCTGTGATTATCCAGAGTAATAACAGCAGGCCTGCTCTTGGTAAACACTTGACATTTGTTTCCAGCAGTGTCCTAAAATGTGCTCTGTGTCCTAAATACCAAACTCTTTTTATGTATATGAAGAAAATACAGTTTGGAAGGGATTAAAAAAAGGAAGACGAAGCTTAACATGAACTGTTTTTTCATTTTTGTTTCGACGAAATTATTATACAAAGTCAGTTATTCGGAATAATTGAACATACCGTATTTTCCGGACCTGTCTATAAGCCGCTATTGAATTTAATTGAACAGTTTCATGTGGTCCACTCTGACCGGGTCTGATGTGACGAGGCTAAATGTATCGGCGGCACGGAGCTTGCTAGCTTGTAAAAAGCTAACGAGCTTTGTGCCTCCGATACATGAGAAACACCGGTGTTTAAGTTCAAAGCGTCGGAAAAAAGTAGCGGCTCATAGTCCAGAAAATACGGTAGTTAATTGAATTAAGTGTATTCTCACACAAGAAAACACTACACCAAGGCATAATCCATGTCTGATCTCCACCAACAGTAAAACTTTTAACCATTTTTTAAAATTAATTTGACAGTACTGATGCATATGACGTATATTTTTTTTCCAAGGGTGTGCACGTAATCCATGTCTGATCTTCACTAAATCGTCTCAGCTTGTAGAAAGGCCATAGATGCTGCAATGCTATTTGATTTTTACGGCATTATGTACAAGTATTTATGAGATGTTTTAAACCAGATTTCACAAACCTTTGCTAATCCATAATCTATGTCTGATCGCCACCACATTGTCTCAGATTGTTGACATTATCATCCTGGATGTGTGTAGATGTTAAACAGAATTTATTAGATTTGACAAATTGAAGCAGCGTCTGATGTTCAGTTTGTACCTCATGCTTCTTTCTTCTTCTGTAGTGCATAGATACAGCAGGTGGTGTTTTACAGCCCCCTAGTGGTTCCCTGTTGTCACTGTGCTTCTATAAGAGATGGGGATTTTTTTCAGACATCGTCCCATCCTTTGATCTTGTAAAAATGTATACATTTATTCCCTATGAAACACTCTATCCCTAAAATCATAGAGATCTAGTCATAAGGTTTCTGTGATGCTGCGAACAGACAAACCAACTGGTCTACAAGGAGAAAGCCTTGAAAATGAAAGTGGCTACTTTTTTTTTTTTTTTTTAATCAGAATTGGGTCACTAATGAAGTAAAATGAAGTCCTGAGTGTTAATTGGCTCCAATTTCAGCTCAAAATTGCATAAAAAATAATTCAAAATTAGAAAAGTGGTGTTTGATTATACTTCTGATAATCCTTCTGCAAAATGAGATATAGCAATGAGAATAGTGCCACACCAATCATTATAAATGTATCGACACCAATAACACAACTTTCCATTCATTTATTGTTTATTTCAATCATTTCCCATAATGAGTAAACCAGTGTTACTTTATCACCCCTTCACTGAGAAGACAAACACATGAATAATTATACAAACTTTGTTCAGACAAGCCTGCCCTTTAATGTAAGATACTTCACTGTTTTTCCCTGCAGCAAATCATGAAACGTTCAGCATGGTTCGATATCCTCCTCCCACTCCACCTACACCCTGCTGCAAAACACACCTTAGTCACGCTCAGGATACGTTAAAAGGCGCCTCCCCTGTTTGTGATCTGGTAACCTGGCAGTTCCTGTCATGTTTTTGGTGTTTGTCCTGTCGGTCCCAGTCATAACAAATCAGTTATATCTCTAAAGAAGCAGGACGGAGTCAGCACTTTGTGGCTGAACCAAAGCAGTCCTTCTCCCCTCAGGGCAGACTGCTCCTTACTCAGGCACATTCTTGTGTTAACTGTACTGACTCGCCGGGCCACTGCCAACATACTCATATTTACCACTGTGCAGCCGGGAAAGGACAGGAAGCACTGTTATTATCTGTGGACAAACACAGGGAAGAAGAAGAAGACGAAAATGTGACACCACCCCTGTCTTCTGTGTGTGCAGCCTCAGATCCAAGAAGCCATGGAGCCTGAGAGGACGGCGCTGGGTCTACCAGCTGATCTGGGCGCTGCTGCAGGGGCCACAGGTGGATCAGCAAAGTCCTGCAAACACAGATCCATCATGCAGGATATTTTGTCTGAGATCCAGAGCTTGGTGGAAAGAAGTAACATAATAAATGTGAGTATGTGCCGGTATTGCTGCATCTCTAAGAGGGAAAATTAACAGTGGGTTAACTTCTGAACTGAAAGAATCACAGTAAAATAACATTATTTTGTCATTTTTTGTGTCATAAAGCTGTAATCTGTTAGTGCACACTGTGTACGGATTTAAATAAAAAAATTTTGTACGTGTTGTAGTAATAAGACTCAGTACAGGGTGATGCATGTGTCCATAAAAGGACAAGAGGTCAGTTATAAATGCACGGGACAGTGAAGAGATAAGAGCAGCAGTGTTTTGATGGATGTTTGTGTATTCCCATGATGCAGCTCACTGGAAGTTCAACAGGAAGAATTTGAGATATAGCGACTTCCTGTTGAGTCCTTAGTGGCTTTAATCACAGTGTAACGTTAATGACATGTACTGTCAGCCTTTAATATGTAACACAAGTGAGACACTATAAAAAATTGAGCTGTAGGGTCTCTGCTCTGTGGGTAGATTAATAAATAAATTCGTAACATTTTAGGGATCAAAAACAACCCAGTAACTCTGCAAGACCTTTTCTAACCTTTTTAGTTTTTTTCCAGTTTTGCTGTTTTTATCACTGACATGGATTCAGACCCTAAGCGTGCTCTTTTTTCCTACAATGTAACTCATCTTGTTTAATTTTTTTATGTATATCTAGAGAACACCCCACATTGATTTAAACTGGTACCTCAAGTCTTCACCCGGTGAACCAGAGATCCGATTGGTGCGAACTCTTCAACAAGTTCTGGCATGTCGGTATCAACCAGCTCAACTCAGTGTCACAGCGATGGCCAAACAGCTGCAGGATGCCGAGGTATTCAAAGTACTTTTTTTTCCCTCTGTTATCTATATATCTACTGTGCACCAACTTCTATATCAGACACGTATTGGGTGTAAGAGATGGACACTGTGGAGGCTGGTTTGACCCTTGAACCCGAGGACACTGTCCAATGTGTATGAGACTGGAGTTCACTTCCAAACTCCCTGTACTACACTTGAGACCAGACCTGTCAATCAAATTACCATATTTTCCGGACTATTGAGCGCACCTGTCTATAAGCCACTACTGAATTTATTAACAGTTTAATGTGGTCCACTCTGACCGGGTCTGATGTGACGAGGCTAAATGTTTCGGCGGCATGGAGCTTGCTAGCTTGTAAAAAGCTAACGAGCTTCGTGCCGCTGATACTGAGCCACACCAGGGTTTAAGCCGTAGGGTTCAAAGCGTCGGAAAAAAGGAGCAGCTTATAGTCCGGAAAATACGGTAACCACGCCCCTAAATCTTCTTGTTTTTGATGAAATTATTTTCAGATGCACCAGATCACTGAGAAGAAGAGTTGACTTTAGCTAATGACGTCAGAATGACTTGTAGGAAAAATTTATTGACTGAGTATTTGAAGATTGGAAATTAGGATTTTTTAATTGAAGTCAATTGAGATTTTTTTTTTGGTGGCCATTTGTGGTATTGCACTTCTGTTTTGGCTTCACTTTTCAGAGTGGCCAGTGGCTACGTCTGTCTTAAACATATAGTCTGTGATATCACAAGAGCTTCATTCTGATGCAGCTTTTTTTTTAATTACATACAAAATTGGTCTTTTTTTTTTTTTATTTCTACCAAAAGCAACAACGTCTAAAACTGTCTGTTCTGTCTCCTGCAGGAATACAGGCGCTGTGTGCAGGAACAAGTAGCTTCTCTGAAAAACACAAGTACTCCTGACGTGTGTGACCCAAATGCCTTAAAAAGTGCTGAAGCCCAGTGGAGTGCAGCGCTGCTAGATGCCTCAGCCACTGTGCAGGTCAAAGCAGCACAGCTGGATCAGGTCAAGCAGTATCACAGACAGATGAAGATGAGCAGAGCTTTCCTGAAGGTTTTAGCTGCTGAGAAGAACAAAATGAGCTTGTGAGTAATCCTGTTATTTGAAATTAGGCGGTTGATTACCCTGATTACTTCATTGTGTACCGTAGATCCTCAAATGGTGGCCAAGGCTTTAATTTATCTAAACTATAGAAGATAGCAGACCCCGATCTGAGGCTGGCTTGTATTAGGGACAGGACTTCATTTATAATTTCCTCTAATAAATTTGATATATTTAAGAATAAAACTTCATGTTGATGCTTCAAATGGGATTTGGAGCCGAACACATCAAAACCTCAAGTTACTACTTTGCACTGTTGATACAAATTCAACACTTTCTGTAATGATTTCAAAATAAAAGCACACTACTTGTGTTTAAGTATAGTATTTGGAGCCAGCCAATATTTGTTCATATCAACCATGGCCCCTGCCAATATGAAAGATCTGGCCTTTCACTAAACCACTTTTTATTTGAGAAAATATGGTATTTGTGTTCTTCATATGTGGTATTCTAACTTTGGTTTGTTATGGATTTTGTTAGAAATGCTTTGGGAAGCAGCGCCATTCAAGCTGAAAAGCTCAATGTCCTTCTGCAAACCATGGAGCAGAAGAAATGCATGATGGAAGACTTGCTTCACCTAAGCAGCCAGTTGTCCGTCCACTTGAGCGATGCAGAAAGTTCAGGTGCTCTTCTTGCTCAGCTCGGAGATGTCCAGGAAGAATGGAGGCTCCTAAAAGGAAGTATCAAAAGAGCCTTGCAACATGCCTCGAACTCCACCTCTCAGTCTTGGCTTCTTTTGAAAGAGGCCGAACAGCTTAAAGCCAAACTCGAAGCTCTTCACGTATCCGACTGTGAAAGCCCCGACACCAAAAGTGCTTTGGAATTAGTTTGCCTGACCACAGACCTAAAACTGTACAACCAACTTTATCTACATTTACAGTCCCAATCAGACGCCCTCATCAACTTTTCTCTGGGTCAAAAAGAGAAGGATGAGATCAAATGTAGTCTTCAGGAATTGGGGTCCTTGCTCGGTCTCACCAAGACAAAGCTCAACTCTTTCACTTACAGCTGTGGCGGCAATTCTTCAACTAAGATCAACAAGCAGCTACAAGACTTGATCGTATGGGCCAAACAGGCAGAAAACCACATCTCGATTGGTAAAAAGTTGGCACTTTTTCCCGAGGAGGCTCGGAGGCAGATTGTTGAGATGAAGAAATTTCAGACTGATATTTTGTCAAGACGGTCCAAGATGAGAGGTCAAGTCGAGGAGATGAAAGATGTCGCCTCTGATATGGAAAAGGAAGAAAGTGACCAAGTGTTGAAGACGGTCGAAGACTTGTATGAAGCGATTGCTGACAGCCTGGATCACGTTCTTGACACCATGAAGAAAGATCTTCACGAGAGAGAGAAACTGTTAAGTGAGCTGGCTAGCATGGATGCCTGGTTAGCAGAGACACATGTTAACAGAGACCCCTGCACCCATGTTGAGAATGTTTCAAGAGCTGACGTCAAAAAGCTGGAGAGCGAGCTGAAAAGTCACAAATCGGTCTCAGTGGACATGGAGACCCAACTAAAACTGGTGGAAGCAATGTCAGAAAGTTGCAGGAAAATAGCCGTAGGGTTGAGTCCAGGAGAGAGTCGCTACCTCGTCAACAGACTCTCAGGCCTTTGGACAGAATTAGATGGACTGTTAGCCAACGAGAAGGCCACCAGCTGGGAATTAGAGGAGCTGGTTCATGAGCGGACCTCTTCAGATGAGGAGTTATCCACCATCCAGGGGAGTTTAAAGCAAATTTCTGCTGAGTTAAAGCAGCAGAGGTTCCCTTTAACACAAGAAACCCTTTCAACGATTGCAATTTTGAAACGCAGGCTCATGGAGCATCAGTGTGAAGTCCAAGAGCTTCAGCATTGTCAGGAGGCCAAGCGAAGCTCCCTTCTGTGCTCTATTGGGGAACTGCAAGACAGGTGCAAAGCTCTGAGTATTAATGCCTTTGAACAGGACAAATATCTACACCTGAAGAAACAAATGGAGGAATCGAGGGACATTGCCAATGAGCAAATCCAACATGCTAAAAACAAAGCTATTAGCATGGGTGAAAGATTCAGACTATGCCAGACACTCCTGGTTGAACTTCCCTTGGTCAAGACACAGTGTCAGGAAGCCGCAGACCAACTGGAGGCCATAGCTCAGGAGTTATATCCATCAGAGATTAATACAGAAAGGGCAAGGATTCACAGCACTGTAGAAACGTTGGTCTCTTGGGAACAATCTGTCACTGATGATATCAAAAACCTGGAGGCCAAGCTTCTGCTGGGTCTGCGATTTAACTCTGAGCTTCCGGCTTTAATTGAACAATTTCAGAGGTCAAGAGCTGGGCTGGATGGAGCTGAACCGGTTGATCCTGAAGAAAAAGCTATAGATACTGCGCTGCAAAGATACTGGGTTGTTTGGAGGAATTTGGAGTCTGGGATGCGAGTGTTGGAAGGTCTGGGACGTAAAGAAAAAATCAAGCTGAGAAAATACAAGGAACTGTATTCACTCCGAGATGCAGCCATGCAAGAGTGCCACTCTAGGATGGTAAGCTTAACTATAAACCCTAACTTTGCAATTCATACTTTTGGGTGTTTTTTCTGAACATTGCTTGATTGTCTGACATGTGTCCAACAGGTCAGTCTGTCCCAGGCTAGAGAGTCCTTGAAAGACTATCAGTGGGCCGCTCAGGGAGCTATAGGCTTCCTTCACAATGCCGAGGCAACCTTCTTATCAGCTCCTGGGGGGTTTCTGGATTGTACCGAGGAACAAAGACAGACCCAACAGGCTCTTGAAGCTCTCGAAGAGGGATTTCAGGCTCATATTTGCCACCTTGTCGAGCGAGTGCCCCAACAACCCTGCCTCTCCCGCCAAAAGACCGAGCAGCTCCACATCAACATCCTCAGCCAGCTGCTGGTAGGAAGAGCTGTCCTGGAGGCCCAGGCACAGCTCAGACTGGAGTCCCTGCAGAGGTACTGACCTGTTCTAGTTTCCTAAAGGCACCTCGGGTTACCCATTCAATCTTTTGATGATTATTTGTGAGTTTCTTGTTCTCGCAGGTGTGAAATGGGACAGCAAAGCCACAAGAAGTGTCATGAAGACATATGTCAGCGTCTGTCAGGGTTTGAAGCGAGGATTTCAGAATGTGCTGCAGAGCACGTGACGTCGTTTGACAAATGTGTTGCCCAACAAAGGAAAGCCGAGGTAGATTAGATACAACATCCTTTTACTGATGATTAGCAAATCTATATACTGAATCTATTTGAATCTTGCATTTCTTAGATTTTCACAGCTTACAGTTGTTGAGAGCAGAATGACAATAGAGACTGCATTGGTGTTTGATTTTCCTGACATTTTGTATATATGTTTATGTCCAGTCAATGACCCAATTTCTACATTAGGGCCAACAGGAAGTTAACAATTTTAGCTTTAAAGACAACTCAAAGAACACAAACCTCTGACAAGGCATAATCCATGTCTGGTCTCCACCAAATTGCCCCAGATTGTAGACTTTATCATCCTGAATGTGTGTAGATTTTGAACAAAATTATTAAATGGCTAATTCATGCAGCACTTTGGTATACACTTTAGGATACTTCAAATATCAGTATTTGGAGTATTCAAGTTTAAGTAAACTTTATTTTATCTCTTCAAACAGCTTCTGATGGAAGATCTCCGCAGCCTCGCTGGAAAGATAGAAGACCTGAGAGCTGGATGTCCGATGCAGGGTTGTGGTGTTGGAAAGGACGGCGAGCTGGGCGCCCTCTGGAGGCGCTGGGTGTCATTACGACGGGGCATCGGCCTCCTGATGGCGCACACAGAACAGAGAGGAGAGGAATGGAAGGACATCACTGCAAGTGTGAGTTTTACTGTCCACAGATCTTTTCATGAAGACATTAATACAAAATAATGGGAAAAAAAGTTGACCAAGAGGGTTATGTTTTGGAGCGATAGAGTTTTACCAAAGAACAAAATATTCTGGCCAAGATCAAAGGATGGATATCATGTCTGAAAAAAAAAAAAAAAAGTCACCCAAATAAGCCAATGTCTTATCAAGATAATGTTGTTCACCACAAGAGGGCGACAGTGTACACACATCAGTACATCTGGATTATGAATTGGTGGAGGTTTGTGCTCTCTGAAACTTTTCTTTTATGGAGTGTTTACCATGTTTAATGACTTTTATTGCACTCTGAGTCTAACGTAGGTTTTTTTAAAACAAGTACCATATTTTCCGGACTATTGAACGCACCTGTCTAGAAGGCGCTATTGAATTTATTTGAACAGTTTCATGTGGTCCACTCTGACCGGGTCTGATGTGACGACGCTAAATGTATCGGCGGCGTGGAGCTTGCTAGCTTGTAAAAAGCTAACGAGCTTCGTGCCGCCAATGCTGAGCCACACCGGTGTTTAAGCCGCAGGGTTCGAAGCGTCGGAAAAAATTAGTGGCTTATAGTCCGGAAAATACGTTAATAAAGTAAATCCATTGGTAATATTAATAACTAATTTCCTTTTTCTTCAGATGGAGCAGTGCTGCAGCTTTTTGGCCAGTCTTCAGGCGGAGGTTCCAGACTCTTCCACTGTGAGCTTCACTCAGGAGGAACCCCAGGAGCTCCTCGCCCAGGCTGAGATGCACCAGGCAGGTTTGGAGCAGGAGCAGCAGGCCCTGGCGTCCCTGGAGCATCGACTGGAGCACGCTCTGAGCTTATCCTGCTCCCAGGAACCCGTCAGTCCTGGACCTGTCGGCAAAACACTGGTGAAGATCCAAGAGAACGTCAGGAGGTGGGAATTGTTTTAAAAAACATGTGAAAAGTTATTATCAGAAATTTATATCACGGATGCTGAGAATACACTGTTTCCCCCACAGCTTGAAGGAAAGAAACCTGCAGGTTGTAGCTGCAGCTCAGGCAGAGGAGAAAGAGAGACAGCAAGTGGAGCAGGAGATTGGAGAGGTCGAGAAACACCTGTTCGACATTCTTCCAGCGCTGGAAACATGTTCGGATCCAAGCAAACGACAGGTCGGTTCATTTTTATGGCTCACATCTGAGATTCTGTAGAGAAGTGGATTAACAGCAAACATATAAAAGCATTTTATACGGACTGTATCATGATGGTTTATTGACTAGTGCTTTGAAATCAGGCGTTTGACATTTGGTTGTTGCCAAGTTGTTTTTTCAAGCCAGAAGTGACCATATTTGGTCATATCTGAGGCTTTTCAAACAAACCAGCCATTGCTCCAAATACACCTGTCTTTGAGGCATAATATCTGCTTATTTGTGAATTTATTTTCAGTTAAAGGAATTAAAATGACTTGGCAAAAACAATTACTGACAGAATTTAATGATTGAAGTCAATTGGAGCCAGCACCTAGTGTCGATTGGGGGTATTGCACTTTTTGTACTTTCTTTTTTCCAACCTGATGACTGTATCCATCTTTTATACATTACTGAGAGTCTTTCATCTATGCCACTGTGTATTTTAGTATTTATCAACACACTTTCAGTTTTAATTAGCTCTAATTTGATGTTATGCTTAAAATTAATTAACCTTATCATCGGGGTTTTGCTTTGAAATCCTCCACATCCAAGTGAGAAACTGTGTTGACAGGTCAGTTTTTGTCAACACATGAGGACTCTATAATTAGGTTGCAGGCTCTAGTTAGGCCAATCTGTCTCAAATGTAACAAATTATAATAATAATGATTTTAAAAAAATCACGTGTACAGTAAATATTTTACAGTCTTTTAAAAAAAATATCGAGCCAACTGTACTTGTGGTAGACTCTCTGCTTACTTTCAGCCTTCAATTGAAAAATAAGTTTATTGAATTAGTGACGGAGTTTGTAGCTAACCCTCTGACCTCGACTCCCCCCTTTTTAATTTTGCTTTTAAATATCCTCACTGACAGAAGCTCAAAAAGGATTTGTCCTCCCAGAAGACCAAGCTCAAGTGTATCATGGACGGTGTACAGAGCCGATATCCAGACGTTCCTGCTGATATTGGACGGCAGATACAAGAAGTTCAGCTGTCTCTGCAGAGAGCAGAGCAGAAGGTGACGAGAGATGGAGCGAAATTCATTCTTCATGGCACATAAATTATCCCCCAACAAAAACATGTTTTTAATAAATGTGTGTCTGTGTTGAACAGCTCATGGAGAAGAGCAGTCCAGTTAGAAAACTGGCGAATAGAGTGTTGGAGTTGGATTCTGGTCTGGAGAAAGTCAAAGCATTACTGGAGCAGAGAAGTCCGACAGTCAGTGAAGCGCAAAACGTCCTCAAGGTGTGTGTGTGTGTGTGTTTTCTATGTTCTGTTTGCTTTTGAATCTGTTTTACTTTGTTATTCTTGCTCTCTACCAATCCAACATTTATTACATCCTTTAAATTTCACATATGTTCTGTTAGCTCAACATCTGATTCTGCACACAGCTTCCAGTTATTAATAGTAGCCTCCTCTAGCTATGTTTACTATTGTGCAACATAGGCTGTAAGAACAGAGACTACCTCAGTATTATTGTAGGAGCAAACACAGAACGACAGATTTAATTCTAGACTCAACATAATTGCCACAAGCCCTTCGTACTTATATGTTGCTTGTTCTCCAGCGTGTGTGGGATGAGCTGGATACCTGGCACAGCAGCTTGATGCTCCTGGAGAGCGAGGTGCAGGATCTTGCAGAGGAACAACCAGATCAAGCCCAACTCCTCATCGACCAGCTCACACAACCGCTGCAGCTCTACCAGAACGCATCACAGATGGCCGAGCTCCGCACCGCCTTCCTCAGCAGGGTCAGACACTCGATTAACACTTAAATATGTTACTGCACAAAGGAAAAACATCTTATTCTTTAACATTTTCTGTGCTGCTTCCCGGATGTTAGATCCCCGCCTGTCTTCAGGAGTTTGAAGACAGCCTGTGCAGCGCCACCTGCTGGTTTGGTGAGGCCCAGTTGTGGCTCAACACTCCATGTGCATTCACAACAACTAAAAGTCTCCAGAGTCATGCAAAGTCCCTGCAGGTCAGTGAATACAAGTAACTACCAAGTGTGAGAAAATACATGTTAACTGAACTAATCCTGAATGATGTATATCTGTGGTTTGTATTGTCTAAGTTAAAACAGTATCAAACACCCTGATGTAAATATAGTTCTACAGCCTTAACAAATACTTCATGTTGAAGATTAATTTGATTCATATCTCTAGTTGGTCCTGGATGAATCTGAGAGGATCAGACGCACCCTGCAGGACTACAGGTCGATGCTGGCTGAGATTTCTGCCGTGTGTGAGGTCAGCGACCAGCAGAAGAGGTTGGACCTGACCGACCAGGAAGTCCACAAAATGCAACGCAGCATCCTCGTGCCCCTGGAGCAGCTCCGGCAGGCTGTTGCAGTAAGTTGTAATTTCATGCATTTCAATTTGTTGTAGACGTCAAACAACAGTGAAATATAACTTCTGGATTATTTCTCCCTCAGACAGAATGAAAACAGGTCCACAACTTATTGGAAGGAGACCTTAGTCGGATATGTTTTTTACTTATTACAACATCTAGAAGGACGTGCAGCTAATGCAGCATATAGGACACTTTAAAGTCCAAAGATTGTCCAGTCCCTGAAAATGTTCCTGGTGATTTCTGCCTCAGATGGTGGAGGCGATGGAAGCTGAACTGAAGACTATGGAGAAGAACATCCCGAAAATCCGAACAATTTTATCCTCCGTGGACGTCTCCAACATTCCTCCCGCAGAGCATCTCCACAACCGACGGGTAAAGCGACGCAGGCACAGCTCGTTGTGTGAATACTCTTAACAACAGGACATTTGAAAAAACAAATACTTAAAATGAGGAACATTTTTTGTGTGTGGAATTATTACAGAGATAAATGGTTAAAATTATTAGTTATAATTTATATAACTGCCATACTTACAACATAATGACTCCTATTATTTTAAAGGTTATATATGACAGCCAGAGTCTACAGACCTGACCTCAGACTCATTCATGAGACAAAAATCCTCAAATTGCTGTTTTCCACTTGAAGGTGATCCTGGCCAACGTGCAGTCAATGCGGAGGACGCTGGGGGAGATCGAGCGATGCAGAGGAGAGCTTCACATCCGGCTGGGAGCAGATCAAGGTCTGCAGGTCTTCTCCAGAGCCAGACTCCTCCTGCAGCCGCTGGAGGAGCTGGAACAACTGACCCAGCAACAAGCCTCACAGTTGGAGGTGCAACATGAAACCAGAACAACACTGCATTTGGAAAATTAATAATTTCTTCACAAAACACAATCCAAGTGTTCTGCATTTTTTATTCAGAACTAAGGCGCTGATCAAAATGTTTTTTTGACATGAACATAGAACAAGATCAGGGGGGAGGAAGTAACCAATGAGCATCTTGGCATCACCACAGTCTCTCATACTCATGGAGAACTGGACTCATCTTCACGTACACTCTTTGTCCAGGTAACAATTGCAATTATAACAAATTTGAAGCCATCGTTTAAGACTAATCTTTGAATCAAACCAAGTAATAACTTCTTTTAATCATTTAAAAAAATAAAATTGACTTACACAAGTGTATTTTGATTAAGAAACTTCCAGCAAGTCACTAATTATTCTGTGTGTTCCCTGTGTTATCTGGGATTAGTTGAACCTGCCTCTTACAGTCTGGGTCCAAAAAAAATATGAAACAATTTAATATTTGTGGACTGTGAGGCAGGTTCAAGGGAATCCTTGTTTTTTCATTTTTTTAATGTAAATCAGAGTTTTGATCATATATTCACCCTCATCACTAAAAGCAGGAGGCTTTTGAGGTGTCTAATTCAGAGGAAGAGGAGGACGAGGAGGGCGAGAGTTGTCACTCGTCATCCTCTGACACACTAACATGCAGTATTCCAGAGGTAAATCTGACAAAATCCATGACCACACCACAGGACAGCATGTCTCTGGGTGCTGCTCTTGTTTGGGTTTCGTTCCAAAAGTGGCACATTCCACCAGGGGCTCCATATAGGGGGGGAAGAGTTAGGACAATTCCAACGGCCCTGGGTTGACAGGGGCCCAAAAAATAGGTAAAAAATAAATTATGATTTTTCTATCAGGGTTTTGGATATTTTTTTTTAAATATAGTTAAAAAACGACCAAAACAATCTTCTTTTTTTGTAGTATGTGTTCAACATTCATATTGACCGACCACCCCCCTGTATCTGCATGAAATGGTTTGGTCCTGCCTTAGCGCACTCAGGGTGACGGTGCTTCCCGCAGTCAGTAGTTGCGTCAGAGCTACAGCGCTGCTTATAGTACTAAAATAAAATCCGGTTTTCAAAGCAGGAATGGAGAGAAAAGAGACAAAAGAAAGGTGTCAATATGTGAGTCAGTGTTTCACCAACAAAGGTGGGTAGCCTAGCTTAAAGTTGGCGAGTAGAAATTAAACTGTTAGCTTAATATCAATAGTGAAATAAGCTAGCTACAGATTAGTGTTAGCCTACACTCTCACTGCATTTTAACCAGCATTTAATCAGTGTAGATAAAGGTATTAATGGGTCAGTTAGGTTCTAGAGATGTGATAACAGCTTCCTTGGGGATCCAATGTGATTTTTTTTTTTCATGGGGCCCAGAATTACTGCCGGCGCCCCTGCATTCAACATTTTAAAACTGCTGTTACATATTTACACTAATTTACCAGCTTTTGGAAAGAAACCCAACATTTCTCGGGCTTCGTCTTCTCTAATTCTTCCTCCTTTTGATTCACGTCATAATTTCCAACTTTAATCCTGCTTCTTTTCCCCTGTGCACGATGTTATCAGATTGTTTGCATGCAGATATGAAGCTGTGTGAGGCAGGTCACAGTGTTCCTGATGTATCCACTCTGTCACTGACACATGCAGCTGCTCCTCAGAAACCTCTCCTTTCACACACACACTGATGAATACTTATTTGTGTGTGTGGATTCAGTTTATTTGCATTTGTATGTTTGTCCAACCAACACGTTGTAGGACCCGGACGAGACACTGAACCTCTCAGATGTGCAAAGTGAGAATATGGCTGAAATGAAGTCGCTTTCGAATGTAAAGGTAAATGAGGTTTGATTTTGAAGATTTTTATCTGAAACTTTAATCAATGTGCTGATTTTTATAATTCTTTCAATCGACTAAGTACTTAAAGTAATTCAGTGGCACACACAATGAGAATACTTCAAGGATATTTCTGAAGTCTAGTTATTTCCAGTAAAATCTTTTATTTGTCTTTCAGGAACTGGAGAGTTTGACTCTTTCTTCTGAAGTAGAGACAAGTTCAAAAGCTGCTGAGACCAGGCTTTTATCTGTGAAACCTGGGTCTGATACCAACTCTGGATCTAAAGATGTTGGATCAACAAAGCTCGACTCTAAAGCCAATGTTGGCAAAGCTTTTAGTCCTGTATCTGTGCCCGACGAGACACCAAACGCCACAGCTGGAGACCAGGTTAAAGCTGCCTCCACAGACCAGCAGGAAGCATCGAAACATGAAACCTTTGACAGGGATCGTCCTACGAAGTCCCCTCAGGCAGCAGCAGCAGTGGAGGACACGAGACTGATTCCTTCAAGACCTATAGCTCCATTCACTGCCAAAAGAGCCTCACATGAGTTTATACTGGAGGAAGATGAAGGTCTGGCTTTGTCCACAGCTCCACGTCCAGATCTGGTAGGTGTCTGTGATATTTCAACCTATATTAGCCTTATTTTAAAAAGTAGAACATTAGAACATAACCCTCAAATAGTTTCTGTATCTTAAGAGATACAGTGATTGGACTGGATGTGTCATGTGATTTAAAACACACAATTTAAAAATATTGCATCAAAATTCAGCTTTATTAAATTCTGGGGGGAAAAATTGACTGAGAAAATATTTTTAAATGATATTTGAGAATTGATATTCATTCATTCTGGAGTATAAGGGTCCACAGATATATTTACGAAATGTCAATTAATATGTGATAAGTTTTTTTTCTTATGGTGCACTCGTCTGTCATTTAAAGAATTTTAAAAGTTGGCAAATAAAGTAAAAAAAAAAAAAACTGGGAGAAAATTTTAAATTGACTTCCAATGAATGAACAAACCTGTAAACTGGAAAATAAAAATCCATAAAACTCATGAAATTGTTGTTTTAGCCCAGATACATTAGAAAATATAGATTAATTTGCATGAGCTGAGTTAATGAGTCAGTGATGTCTCACCGAGAAATGAGTAAAATTATTGTTCTTGATTGATTACATCTTTACTGATAAATTAACACTGATGTATCCCCTAAAGATGCACTTTGTCTTATGTAAAAACTGTAGTTAGTTAATTAATTTTGTTGTTTCCTTCATGTTCAGGCTGCTAATACAGTAAAAGAGCAAAATGAAGACAGCATCAGTCAAGGTAGTTTGGTGGAAAGCTCCCAGCGACCTCAGGAGTTTTCTGAGGTGCAGATCAGGTAAATGACTCAATAAGATCGAAAAAAAAAAAAGTATAATTCATAGTAATTGCTGAACCACAGGCTCAGGCATGTTGTGTGTTCTCCAGCTCGGCCGCACACGATGAGAAGAAACCACAGCAGTGGAATCGACCTCATTCACAGATCTCTCAGAAACTGACCACTCTGAAAAAAGTTAAGGAGGAGCATCAAGGCCTGAGCAGCACAGGAGATGAAGGGAATGGAAAAAAGGTAGAAAAAAAAATTAGATTGTTTCTGATTCGTAGAAATTATATGGAGTGTTGCTTTTTATTAGCATTAGAGGAGGTCTTTTGTAGACGTGGGAAGGATGGGAACTCAGTAAAGAGGCAAAATTATCTCTAAGATGTGGATGCTAGGATACCAACTCACCTGTTACATCAGTTACCATGGCAACAGTTTGGAACCCTGTGATTTTATCTTCTGTGCTGGAACTCTTCTTCTTCTTTCTAGTTTTACATAAAGAAAAACAGAATTTTATTTAAAATATAAGATATTACAAGTTGTAATTATTATGTATGTGCCTTCTGGTGCCACTAAAATCTTGTATTTTGTTTTTAAGGAACAAAATTATAGTTGTCATATGAATACATATGAATAAATAATTCAATATTTTTAGTTTTAGTTTTTCTTTCATTCACTTTAAAACCACTAATTACAACTTTATGTTTTAATTTAGGTTCCAGAAAAGGAGTTGATATCAGCTGGATGTGCTTCTGCAGTTCTTCAGCGGACACAGGAATCCATCACCATGCTGAGACAAGTAGTAAGTGTTGTACAAACAGATGTTACTTGTGTATTTTTACTATAATAACTTGTCAGAAAATCCAAGGATTAGCAAATACTTTAAATATTACACTTTATTTTATCCCAACTGTCCAACAGTTACTCCTCCAACATGTATCTCCAGGACTTAACAAGATCAAAAGATGAAGATATATGGATTGATTTTCAATTTATATATTGTTGACAAAGGCAACTAATTAAAATTAAACCGTAGTGAGCTAACCCTGTACATGCAATAGATAGATAGAAAAGATATATAGTCTATTGCTCTTTAGTAAATGTTGTTTTTATCCTGGTCATTTCTGTACTGAGTAATAAGTATAAACATGTTTAATATTTCCCAGGTGAGATCTGCAGACAGCTCTGCTCCAGGTGTGAAGGAGGATTTTTATGAGGCTGCTCGGAGGGTCCTCCTCTGTCTGGACTCTCTGACTGACCTCCTGCTGACTCCTGGTGGTGGAGATGACCCTCAGCTGAAACTGCTGCAGGAGGAGGTGACTGGACAGGATGTGACACAAGCACCTACAATCCAGCATGACTATACATAGACGTGGATGCAGCAGCTGTGTCTCGGAAGTGAAGCCCATTCTGATGTGTGAAAAAGTGCAATACCATCAATGACCACTGGATGCTGGTTGAAATAAAACTTTTCCACAAGTCATTAGATAAAGTCAACTCTTCTACTCAGTGATCTGTTGGTCCATGTGAAAATAATCTTGTCATTTAGTCGATGTTAAGCTGAGAGAAGATGAACATTCAGGGATGTGGTTAGTTTGACAAGTCTGGTCTGAAGTAGATGAGAGGCTCATTCACTGGTCTCAAACACATTGGACAGTGACCCCAGGTTAAAGGGTCTGACCCGCCTCTTCTCTCCTCCCTTCATATCCAAATATGGTCAATTCTGGCTCCAAATAACCAACATGGAAACATTCAAACCCTAAACTCCTGGCTGTTTCTCTGTTTCTCCTTCTTTGTGTTACAGTGCGTATCGGCCGAGCTGGCGACTCTGCTCGACCTGATGGGTAAAGGGGAGTCACAGCAGGAGGAGCCAGATGCTCACAGCTGTGTGACCGGCCTTCAGGATTGTCTTCATACGGTGCGGCAGGTCCTCACCTCATCCCACAGTCAACTCAGCAAACACTCAGGCCTCAGGATCCAACAGCAGGTTTGAATCAATTCTCACTGTGAAAACATCTTTTAACAATATAGCTTTTACTTATAAACAGCTGGTCTGATACAGAAACCAGAAATAATCCCACTTTTGACAACTGACATTTTTATTGTGCTCAGTATTGTTGCTGCTAAATATTTTTCTGAACCTACTGCAACACATTTCAATGACAATGTGATGATTTGTATCCCACACATTTCTAATCTGCCACCTACACTGTCCTAACCTCTGATTTGCTTAAGATGCTGCTCTTAAAATACATTTTGTGGTTTTGAGTGTCTTTTTTAATTAGTGTCAGTGATGACACTTATATTTGACACAGGTGCATTTTGATGGTAATACTTTGAAGTCCTCTTCATGTAATAGAGTACATTTGATTTAGTATCTCAGTCAAACTTCTTTCACTGCAGGTTAGAAATAACACAGGGTTTTATTTACTGTATTTTTTTATTTTATTTTATCAATAGGAGCTCCCGACCAATCAGCTGTGCCTCCTGGATGAGTTTGAATCTGAACAGAATGAAATCTTCCAAACTCTAAAGTCTGCTCCTGAGGTAACTGCTGCTGCACAGCTTTGTATGCATGTGTGTTTATAGTCATATATTTGTGCTGATATCAAAGGCTTAGTTAAGATGCATGTGTAATATTAGCATCACTGGACTGATGTTACTGTTAAAGCAAAACATCCATCACAGTCTGGCGTGATGAATGTTGTGATATTTGAAAACTTACTGACTCCATGTGGGTTTTCATAAGTAGGACTGATGCTACTGATACAGGATGTGTGTATGTTAAAAGTTAATGGTATTCTCCTTTAAACTCACTGCTGCTGCTGTATGTGTCTGCAGTGTGCGCTGGGCCCACATCTGAGGGAGAGTCCAGGGGAAAAAGCCGAGCTGCAACACGCTTCTCGGTCCTTGCTTTGGGGGATAGCTCGCCTCCTGGAGTTGGGCGAGGAGCGCGAACGGGAAAAAAAGACGAGCCAGGTTCCCGGCAAACTTCAAGCCACTCTCTCCAGACGCAAGGTATCTCACCGAGCTTTCAGCAAACTCGGACTTAAGTTCGGTGCTTTGGTGAAGAAATGTTTTCAAAGAGGCAGCCGCAGCTAAAACACCATCTAATGATTGGACACCGATATTTACACAATCACAACTTTGTAGTTATTTCACTTCCCTTTTGTCATGACTCCGGTCTCTTGATGATGCAGAAGCTCCTGCAGGTCCTCGGCTCCCAGTTGGCTTTCGTCCAGTATCTCTTCCATCATGAGCCAGAAGCACTCGGGTGTCAAGAGGATGAGCGGGTACAGCTGGAAATCAGGGCCAAAGCGCTGCAGCAACAGGCTCTGGAGCAAGAAGTGGCTTCTCAAAGGAGGCTCCAGGTTTGCAGCGCACATTTGCTGAAGGCCATATGAATTCATACATACACAAATGTGTTTGTTTTTTGGTTTTGTAATACCGGCAAGAAGAAAACAAGATGTGGTACTCGGGGTGTTCACAGAGCGACTGTTGAAACAGATGTGTGGTTGGCTGTGCTGCAGGAGTGGACCCGCTGGGAGGATAATTGTGGTCAGCTGGGTCGGGTGCTGGATGAGTCTGAAGCCTTCGTCAGCAGCGGGGAACCGGAGGGAGACGATGACGAGGAGTCGGTGCAGCGCAGACTAGATGCCTGCCAGGTACATCCTGTCACACTTCACACAGGCTGCTCTCGCTTCTCCTCGGTCTGAGCTTGTTTTTTATTTTATTTATTTCTTTATTTCTGCCCAGATCAGGTCACTTTATCACAGCATGTGTCCTCCTTTTATAAAATCTTTTCTAGTGCCTCCATACTACCGAGACTTCTGGTTCTGATTTCCTGTATTTCCCAGAATGCTTTGCAAACCATCTGTAAAGATCATACTTATGTTGAATTTCATGAGTTTCACAGAGAGGGAGGAGTAGTGATGACATTCACCTCATGGGACCAAATAAAGACTTTCTGTTTTTTTCTAGCTGGCAGTTGCACTTCAGGAGAAATTGTTGTGTTGTTGTTGTTGTGTTTCATTGATCTTTTTCTACCTCTTTAAAATGGAAGTGATAAAAAACACTTTCACTTAGATATTTAAGGAGTACAACACCAAATTTAAAGTTAAGTGTTAACTCCACAGTAGATACATGACTGTTATTTAAGAAGTGAAGAAGACAGGATCACATCCTCCATGGTTCCTACACAAGTACAGAAAAGTATGGAATTGGATTTTCTACATTTCCAGGTCTGGAAAAGTTTGGAATAAGAATAATGAAAACAAACAATTAATTCCATAATTTATGTACATGATACACATCTATTTACTCAAATGTCACTATTTATTTCAATTGTTTTTTTACCAGGAAGTTTGGAAATTAGGGTCTGGAAAAAAGTCTGGATTTTTGACATTTCAAATGTGGAGGAAACCTGATCCTCGGATCTTTCCCCACATTGTTGTTCATTGGGTAATTTCTCCAAAACAAATCAAGTCAGTGTGTTTGTTTGTCCGTCTGTTGGCAACCTTACAGAAAAACCACTAACGTTGGTGAAAATATACACAGGTAGTAAAAGGTAATAAAGGATGTTACATCAGAAATCAGCGGTACTAAGCCAACTTCAGTATATTTTTGTGTTTCTTTGTGTAAAGAGTCATTAAAAGATGTAGGAAAACTTTAATTATGACCAAATATGAAAATATGATGCATCTTTTTGCACAGTTACATGTATCTGTTAAATACAAAATAACATATTTCTTTAGTGTTTATATTGTGTGATTTGTTATGGATTACACTGGATGGGACAAAGTTGTGTGGACATAGATGGGTGATTTGGTTTTTTGTTTTAATACAGAGACTTCAGAAACCCCAGCTTTTGTTTGCGTTTCTACTTTCTCCTAACTGTGATTATTCAGACCTGATAAGTATAAAAAACTAAGTGTTGTCTTTGAATAGGAAGTATTGATATAATTTTGCAGTAACTGATGTGTTGTGCTGCCAGTGGAGAGAAGAATAGAGTGTCCACGAACAAGGACACGACAGGTTTAGGTGAAGAAAAGTGGAGCATAAGGTGCAGAAAACCTCACATGTAAAGTCCTGATGTGAGGACACAGGAAGCTCAGATAAGACTTTAGATTGTACTAAAATACTGCTTTATATTCTCAAAGAAAATTGTTGTGCCCAAAAACGTTAGAAAATCTGAGTAACAACAGGAACATAAAAAAATGTAAAACCTAGACTGCATAGAAACAGTGCTTAATAGGATAAAAATACACGATAATCAAAATTCACTTTTGTGGTAACAGTTATTTTTTTGTCAATATCCACGTCTCAGATACTCCACTGATTTTTCTCTCTTCACATGTCCGTGTTAAAGCTGCTTGTAAAGAGTGTCTACCCTCAACATTACCACTGATCAGTCTCCTCGTCCCTCAGGACACCCTGGTCCAGCTGGACGGGAGCAGAGCTGCTTTGGGGCTGGTCCTGGATCAGGGGAAGGAGCTGCAGGCAGATCACGGCGTTGCTGCCTCGGTCGGTCAGGCAGGTGGCGGTCTGGAGCTGCGATGGAGGAGCGCCTACAGACGGACCCAGCAGGAGGTTCAGCGCTGCAGAGACATCCAGGACAGCCGGTCCAGGTGGGACAGGTTCAGAAAATGAAACAACAGATGATCTTTATTATCCAGCAGCAGGAGCCAGGCAGGTTTATCGCCTGAGCAGCAGGACACGTGTTATTGTCTGGAACGACCACGGCGGCGAGTTAAACACGCTGCCAAAGTTTCTCTTCACTGCAGAACCAGAGCTATTAAATGGGTATTAAAAACAAGTTGGGCGTCCAGGTTTAAACATATTTCACAACTTTGCAACCTCACTACAAGTCTTACTTCGAGTCGAAATCTACGAAAATCAGCCATGATCGTAAAGTAGTTGGTTTAGAGTCGGAGCAATCCTCAATAAATCCAATAAGTGTGTGAAATATAAATAGATAAATACTCACTACAGGCTGAATAAAACATTGAGAGAATTCCTGGATTTGAATCAAACTGGGAGTCAATAACTTAGTCAAACTTAGTCAATAAATCTGACTGAAAACAGGTTCACCTTCTTACAGTAACAATACAAGCAGCGAGTCCACAATCCATTTATCTACAGTTTCTTTTATCTCCATTGGACCCGAGCCTGAGTGCTGACCTCACTCTGTATGAAGGTGCAGGCTCTGTCAGTGTTCTGCTTCGCCGGTTGAGAGATCCGTGTTTCTCGTCCTCCCCTGCAGATACCAGAGCGACTTCGCCACGGTCAGCGAGCGGCTGGTCGATGCCAACAAGCACCTGAAGGCTTTGTCAGGTCTGGCAGGTACAGCAGACCTGGATCAGGAGGCTGTTCAAAGCAATCTGATCGAGCTGCTGGTAAGGTCTGCTCCACACCTCTGACCTGAAGATGTTACAAAGTCATTTCTTATATGCATTAAAAAACCCAGAATAGCTACTCATCTCTCTCGATAAATTGTTTTTGAGATGTAGGGTGTTATATAGTGTTTTCCATCCATTTTCCACTTTACTACCGTTTCTACCACATCTGTAACAACCTCTGTGACCCCGTCTCCTCAGGACTTTTCCATGGAGGTGGAATCCATGTCGAAGCTGAAAGCGTCTGTATCCAAAGACGCCACCCACCTCCTCCACCTGAGGGAAGCTGATTGTCCTCAACTGAGAGCTCAGGTCACCCAGCTGGAGGTCAACTGGAACCAGCTGACCTCTGACCTCTCCAAGACCCAAGACCAGCTGCAGCAGGTGAACTTTGTAACAGTTTTCACCCTCAGCTGGTAGAAAATCTAAACAGTGTTTTATATATAGTAACTCTGAGTGGAAGTAGTTCTGTTCAGTACAAAATACAGTGGTCACAGTGATCTCCAGCTTTCAATCAGGGAACGTGTTCTTGCTTGTGGCTTCATTTCAGGTTTCATGCATGAGCCTGTTGGTTTTCAAAAATAATTAGACACTAAGAAATCCTCCTCCTGTGTGGGGAGTGGAAACCTTTGTAAACTCCATTTTTGGGGTGATTGATTAGAGGGAGGACTCTGATTTTGAGAAGAACGTCACGGTTAATGTTTCCTCATCATTTATCACCAGTGAATGAAACCAGATATTTGGCTTTATTGTAACTTAAGCTGCTTTTTCCTGGTTTGTGCTGCAGAAAGTTTTGGCTCTCAACAGATTACATCGACCATTAATTAACTTTGATATGCACCGAGAATCACATTGTAACAGAAGGGGTGTTTAATGTTTGATTACCCAGCCAGATGAATGACAAATGTCAGAAAAACTAAATGTACTAAAAGTGTTTCTATGACGTTAAACTTACTTTCTTCCCCGTTGTTTGACGTCCATTAGTGTCTGCTGGCAGCACAGCCACCAGTGGAGCTGCTGTCTGAACTGGAGGACTGGCTGAATAAGACGGAGGCTCAGGTGAACCAGGAGAAAGAAAAACTCCTCAAGGCCGAAAATGGAGTTCAGCTCAGAGAGATCCTGCAGCACTACCAGGTTCTGTACCTCCACTGCCTCCACGCTGACGCTTTTCTCTGCATCTATTTTGAGAGTAATTGAGTTTGAAAAGGTTATTTCACTGTTAAAGCTATTACTTTAAATTCCATATAACCGTCCTCCAGTTTGCTTGGCATTTAGTACAAATCAGCATCTAAAAATTTCTAGATTTGTTCGTCCTTGAAAGAGCGTGTACCCTCCTGATTATTGGTCATTTTCTTTGCTGTTATTTTATGTGAGAGTCAACGATGAATCACATCCTGCAGCCAAAAAACAAAATAAATCAGCTAATCATTTTCTGCACAAAGAAACATCCACTGATTCAGGAATCACTGGTTAAATGTTGACAACATTTATTTCAAAATATAGATTTACTTTGAAAGTCAAAAACAAACCTAAACATTAATGCATTTATACTTGAAAGATATTTTTTAAGAAGGTTGAAAGAAGGCAGAACAGAAGTCTGATTTTTTGAGGTTTGCAAATATATCTGTTTCTTCTTGAGCTGATTTCTGAATTTTTCTGGTTGTTTCTCAGGAGTTAAAAGCAGCTGTGGCCAATGGGCAGCTCCTCCTGGACTTCCTGTGCCAGCCTGGACCTCAGGTGGTCGGGACAGACGTCCAGGATCTTCGCTCTGAACGAACAAAGTTTGCAGAGAAACTCGGCGCCGTCAGACTGAAGTCGCTGCACCTGCAGAGGGAGCTGGAGAGCCAGGTCTATAAATGACTGAAGATAACTGCACCTGCTGTTCACACTTGGTTGTAAAATGCATCTTGGGCAATCGGATCACAAGTGGACAGCCGAATGTCCTGCTGGTTGTTCATGGCTGTTGACACTTGTATTTAACGCTGCCCACATGTGATCCAGTCCCCCAAGACGCATCATAAAACCAGGTGTGAACAGGGCTTTAAACCACCACCAAACTCTGCGGCTGTAACTCTGTTTGATACTTTTATTAAATTTAAATTGAATAAAAAACAGCAGCTCCACAAGCAAGCAGGGGAAAAAATACCAAGATAAAATCTCCCATAAATTACATCAGAACACATTATTTGCAGTGTTTCTGCTGCTGGAACATCAAACAAACTATAAACATCATTTAATTTCTGGCATCAACGATCGAAACCAATAAAAAATTTCCAATTTTTTTCCAACTCCTCAATAAATCAGCTGCTGTTTCTCCTCAGATTCGCGGCGCTGAGCAGATACATCACGCTTGTGCAGACAGAGAGAGACGTTTGCAGCGTCTTCACGTCTGGATGGAGCAGCAGGGGAAGCAGCTGAATCAGTGGAAACAGCCCAGCAGTCAGACTCTGGCTCGTAAGGCTCTGCTGGAGTGGGAGGTACAGCAACAGGAAGCAGAGCAGAGGTAGTGTCTCCTCTGACCTCACTCTGACCTCCTGTGATGTGAGGCTGCTGTTTGTCTTCCAGGATGTGGTGGGCAGAGTGAAGGAGGCGGCTGCAGCCCTGCGAGAGCTGGAAACCAGACGGGATGGAAACGAAGAGGAGCACCCGTGTGATGTCGCTCTCGCTAACCGGGCCCAGAGCATCGGCTGTGCGTGTCGGGATCTGAGTCAACAGGTGAATGTGTTGCTGTGATCAGAGACGTGGAAAATCCAGCACATCAGAGCATCAGAGGGATGTTGTTATAAACTGTCAATCCAGTGACACCATCAACAACATGCAAAAGAGGTCTGAAGAGAATCAGGACTCTGCAAAGTGTTTTCCAGTCTGGTTTGTTTCATGGTCTGCATCCTTATGATTTTAGTTCAGTCTCTCATCAGCTGTTTTTCCAGAGACAGGAAGCTGAGAGTATAGTGGTCAGTCAGATTTCCCAGGATCTGGTCAAAAGGAGCTAAAGAAACAAAGGTCTCTAGAAATATGACTCAAACTAAATGCTAATGTCTCTGTTCACCTGTTGATGCTTCCATAATATGTCAAATATATGTGATAACATATCACAGCAGCTTTACAATAGATGGTAGTGGTTGGGTGAGGGTCAAGATGCTGGGTGGGCTCAATGTATTGTTTTAATATGTAAAGCACTTTGAATTACAATGTCTTTTTGTATGAAAAGTGCTATATAAATAAAGTTTGATTTGATTAGTTATTGGAAGTGGTAGTATCCACTAATATCACTAAAAATCAGGTTATGAAATGGAAAATACTACACTGAAGTATCCACTTTTTATCATTTCTTTGATATCATTCTTTGATATCATATACAAAAATGTTTGCAAATAAAAATCATGAGGCTGTTGGCAATATTTAGATGTGTAGCTCGGGTTGCCAACCGTGTCTTGATAAACATAATCGTCCTGTATTTAAAAACACAGTTAGGCGTCCTGTATTGACCTGAAAGGGGACGCACTTTGTCCCATATTTAAAAAGTGCTGTCTGTCTGTGCAGCTGAAAATAAGCAAACCTCACCTGAAATAACTCCATCCACAGACCACTGATAACTTCAACAGCCCTTTGCTCTTGTTACCCAACAGCAGGCACACATGGGTTATTTTGTTACCAGTGCAGGAGAGAGCTCTCCTCCTGTAAATACACATCCTCAGAAACACTGACTACACTTTCCCAGCTGTCAAATAAAAATCATCATCTCTGTGAATTTGCAGATGGCCGCTCTGAGGCCGGCTCTCCAGCAGACTGTGGTGGAGTGGAGCTGTTTCCATAGAGATCTGAGGGATGTTTCTCTGACCACCACCAGGGTGCGCTGTGTCCTGCAGCATCAGCAGGCTCCTCTGTTCTCAGTGAAGCAGGCGGAGGGATACTCAGACCTCCTGCAGGTGATCAATGAGCTTCATATCATGTGTGTAGTAAAAGGCTTCACAGGTGGAGATGAGCTAATTACATGTTGTGTTTTATCATCATGATCTTTAGATTCATTCAGTAAATTTGTCCGATTCAACTCCTAAAGCAAAATGATCAAAAGTCTGCAGTTCAGACAAGACAAAATAATCTTGAGCTACTCTCAAATATAAAGTAGTATATTTAGTTTCAGTGAAGTAAATGTACCTCAAGGTGTTGTTTTGTTTCTACACAGCAACTTCAGGTGGAGGCTGGAAAAGGAGAAGAAGTGTTGGCAGCTGTGGATGAATCCTATCAGAGGCTGAAGGAGACTCTCCATCCAGCAGCAGCAGAGGCTCTCAGTCATCAAGTGGAAGGAGAGGGGAGACGGTCGGTGGACTGACATTACAATATAACATCTGATGAGAGACATGTAGCTGGTTATGGGATTAATGAAAAACATTTAAAAACTCACTTGCATTAATATATATCATATTTAATATATTGCTAATGCTCAAACCATGGAAACCTTCTTTTAAATTGGTATAGAAATAAAGGTTCATCCTATTTTAGGGCACTGAGGAGCTAATTTGCAGCGGATGTGAATGTAATGTTTACACAGCCACAGTTACACAAAAATATAACAATACAGTACTTTATGTAAGAGCAACAAACTCTTCTTGTACCTCCTTCTTCTCCTTCTCCTCCTTCTCCTCCTGCTCCTCCTGCTTCTACTCCTTATTCTCCTCCTTCTCCTCCTCCATCTCCTTCTTTTTCTCCTTCTTCACCTCCTCCTCCTTCTCCTCCTCCATCTCCTTCTTCTTCTTTTTCTCCTTCTTCACTCCTCCTCCTCCTTCTCCTCCTCCTTCTCCTCCTTCTTCTTCTTCTTCTCCTTCTTCTCCTCCTCCTCCTCCTTCTTCTCCTCCTGCTCCTCCTCCTTCTTCTTCTCCTTCTTCTCCTCCTTCTCCTCCTGCTGCTGCTGCTACTCCTCCTTCTCCTCCTCCTCCTTCTTCTTCTTCTTCTTCTCCTCCTTCTCCTCCTTCTCCTTCTTCGCCTTCTTTTTCTCATTCTCTTTCTTCTTCTCCTTCTTTTTCTTCTTCTCCTCCTCCTTCCCTCTTCTTCTTCTCCTTTTTTCTTCCTCCTTTTTCTTCCATCTTCTCCTTCTTCTTCATCTTCTTTCTCCCTTCTTCTTCTTCTCCTCCTTCATCCTTCCTCCTTCTTCTCCCCCTCTTCCCTCTTCTTCCTCCTCCTTTTTCCTTCTTCTCCCTCCTTCCTTCTTCTTCCTCTCTCTTCCTCTCTCTCCTCCTCCTCCTCCTCCTCCTCCTACTGATCCTTTTCTGGGATACCTCAGTAAATCATCTGCTTTCATCTCCCCTGTTTGCTGCATCTTCCTCTGTCTCACCAACTAGCTGCTCCTCTTTTACCTCATCCATACTTCTCCTCTTTGCTGTTTTCCTGGTAGCTCCACCTTCACCGTCCTTCCACTGATATATTCACTGTTCTTCTTTGCTCATGTCCAAACCATCTCATTCTGGCGTCTCTTACTTCGAAGCATCCGTCCTGGACTGTTCCTCTGATGTGCCCGCTCCACTCTGCCTGTGCTCGTTTCTTCACCTCGTTCCTCACACTCCTACTGTGCATTAATTACATCTATAAACTAACAAGTTGTGATTGTCTCAGGTGGAAGGACGTGGTGCAGGAGATAAAGGACGAACTCCTGAAGGCTCAGAAGACACTTTCCCTCTGGGAGGAGAACACTCTCCTTTCAGATGGCTGCTCTCATCACCTGCACCTCCTGCAGCATCAGTGGGAGGAGCTGTGGAGGTCTTCACTCTCATCTGAACAGGACACAGAGGAGAAGGTGAAGGTGAGACTTTAAGGAAACATCTATAGATACTCTCTTGATGTTTTGTATTTTAGAGAAATTATGGGACTTGTTGCAAGATAGGATGGAGCTTTATGTCTTCAGTATTAAATCATTTAATTCATTCCAGCAAACATCTGAAAATCTGATGCATTTAGAGGCTAAGCTGAAACAATTTCTGGAAATATTAAAGGTTACCGAGAGCAACCAGAACCAGTTTGATAACAGGATTTCACTGCCCTTATTTTTCATCATTCACCACAGGCAGGTTTTTAGAATCATCAACTTCCCCGCTCGACTCATCTTGTTCCCAGTGCCTGGTTCAGAGAGTTTATTCATTATGTTCACAATTTAATTAAAGGGTTTTTCTATCCGACTATTCTGGGAATGAACCGCGTGCATGTACTCGGTAATATCTGCTCTGTGTTCATACACCTGATCTCCTCCTCTCCTCTTATGTGTGCTGCAGATGCTGAGTTACATTTCAGTTTGCACTAAAAAGCTTCAGGGTTTCCATGCATCATATTTCAACTTTTTTGAAAATAGATCAAATTTACAAGAGGATAAAAAGCAGCTACGTTGCTTCATGATTGTTATTTTTAAGGTGTATTCATTAAGAAAAACAGGAAATATTCTGTAAATTGATTCAGTTGAAAATACCAAACTAGTCCTGTGTACAATAAAAACTCTTCTTATCATCTCATTGCTTGTTGTTTCCTCGTACTCTCTAACTCCAGAAGTTGCAGGAAGCAGCTGAGGAGCTGCAAAGCAGTGTGGGAAATGTGCTGGCTGCATCCAAGCCTCTGATTGGACGCCTCGAACCGCTGCCTGCAAATTTAATCCAATCGGAAACCAGGCTTCTGTCACGTGACATCCTGCTGCTGAACCAGGCGATGTCAGGGAAAGAGAAAAGTGTTCAGGTGAGAAAAGAAGATGAAAGGAAAAGGAAGCTACATACTTACATACACAGGCTGTGATGATACTGAGAGCCTGTGAGAAAATAATCAAGGTTCAGTATTAGTGTCACTATTTATGAAAAGTTGTGAGTTTCTGTATGAGCCACTGCTGGGCTGCCATAGCTTCCACATTCTGAGCCCATATGATGTCACACCTTTTCAACCAATCAGAAAAATTCCCCTAATTTTCTGATTGGTTGAAATGTTCTGACATAATAGAGGTTCATTTAAAATGTCAGCCTCCATGTAATCATCCATGAATTCAGACATGGATCTCTTGGTTGTATGAGCTCTTTACTTTTAATCATTTCCATAAATCTTTATCATAATCTATAATCCAAACAGTTCTGATCATGGCTTTTCTATTTCTTTGAACATTTTCCAACAGATGCAGAAGTGTCCAGTGTCTCTCACAGTTCAGTTTTTTCCTCTTTATATTGAATTTAAAAAGTTTCTAATGAATAGATTTGGCTTTCACTCAAGATTAATGTGAAGTTGTTACATAAAGTTTAAATTCTGTACATTTATGCTGATATTTAGTCGGATACATTTCTGTCTGTGCAGGAGGAATCAAATCAACAGAAACAGTTTCAAACTCGACTGGATGCCCTTGAGAAGCAGACACAGAACTTATTACATAAACTGAACGCTGACATAAATGAAGGAGACTCTGTGAAGGTTGGTTTGATTCTTTTATTTCTCATTCATGGAGCGTCACTCCACTTTACTTTTTTGTTATAACGTTTTTGGGGGTTTTTTTCAACTAAAAAGTGCCTAATGCTGAATCTTTATTAAATTTGTAGCAGGTTTTCTTGGAGCTCAGTGATCTGTTTCCATCGCTGGTCGACATCAGGGACATGAGCGGCTACATGACCCTTGAAGACCAGGAGATGGACAGACTTCACACCCTCAGCAAGAAGTGGATGGACGGCATGACTCGTATAGCAGATGTGAACAGGTGAGAGTTTGGTTCATGAGAAAACTTGAATATTAACTCAGCTTGTTAAAATGGGGTCATTTTGTTATTTTGAAGTCACACTGAAACTGCATTTGAAGAGTATCTAACCTCTGTATTGTGACATATTTCCATCAAAAACAGGATATGTAGGCGGGACATAACATTTGGAGTAATTTTGATGACACCATGTTGCCACTACACCTCTATCCCTGCTAAACACGATCCAGCTGCTTCAACAGACATTTGTTTATTGTTGCCTAGCAACTGTGGTTTGTTGCAATACTAATTAATGGTACTGTTCCAATGTATTTAATATGTGATTTATAAAAGATGGTTGTCTCAAAAGTATAGCCAATGTGAGAGTACAACAAAGTGCATTACCACTGATGACCACTAGAGGCTGGCTCCAATTGAATTTTCCACCATGAAATATTCAGTAAAAACATTATTTCCACAAGTCAGTCTGATGTCATTATCTAACATCAACTGTTCTTCTCAGTGATCTGGTCCATCTGAAAATCATTTCATTAAGTAGATATTAGGTTTCAAAAAGTGGAGGGTTTTGGGCTGTGGTTAGTTTGATTGACAGGCGTGGTCTCCAGTGAGACCGGCTGTGAACTCAACACATTGGACAGTGTCCTCAGGATCAAGGGTCAGACCTGCCTCCTCACTCCTCACTTCATATCCAAATATGGTCACTTCTGTCTCCAAACAAACAACATGGTGAAGTTCAAATACCAAACTAATGATTATTATTGTAACCTCATGACCACATCTGTCCAGTTTCCTGATGGGATCCAGTAAAGTTTCCAGTTGTAGTTCAGACGGATGACCGCTGTTACTTTGTGCTTTTTGTACATCTGTGTCGTTTTGCAGAGAGTTGCAGGAGGACCGTCAGCGCTCCCAGAGCTTTCAGCAGAAGTGTAAGAACTTGACATCTATCCAGGAGAAGCTGGAGGAAGAGTTCGTGTGCAGAAAGCCTCTAAGTTATTCAAACCTCCAAGAGACGCTGACAGTCCATCAGGTACAAGACACAAATATAAACAGCCTCAAACACTCACATGTTTCCTCTCCCATCCATACAACTGCAGATTAGTCTGAATTCGACATGAACACTTCACTGCTCATGTGTTAGTTGTTGACAAAGAAATATTTGTTAATTAAGTCTCGAGGAAGCTTCGTTAACAACCTCATCGGCACAAACACCAGTTTCATGTGTCATTTAGATTGTGCCAGTGCTCTGGGGAGACTGAGTGTCATTTGTTTTTTAAATGATATTTTGGAAGAAAAACCCACTGAGATTTCTGTTATTACTCCACAAATCATGTAATTAAAAGATTTTCTTGCCTGTTTGTGGTATAATTAAAACCATCAGCGATGTATGAATGTCACTGTGTCCTGCTGTTATCGCTCACTCCCACAGAGGCTTCAGGCTGAAGTAATCACTGGACATCAGCTGCTGCAGGGTCTCCTCCGTGATGCAGTGGAGGCCACGGAAAAAGGAGAGAAAAGGTAACTCATG
This sequence comes from Pseudochromis fuscus, assembly GCA_900323345.1. Lineage (NCBI taxonomy): Eukaryota > Metazoa > Chordata > Actinopteri > Pseudochromidae > Pseudochromis > Pseudochromis fuscus. The sequence continues at coordinate 13,311 of OOFC01035141.1, read as the reverse complement.
GAAAACTTCCCAGAAACTGTTGACATATTGTTTTTTTAATGTTCTGTTTGCTGGATGAGAAAAAGATAACATTGGGTATCAAATATTTGCAGATTGATAATAATAATGTTTTACCCATAAAATTTAGATTTATGACAAAATATTCATCTCTGGCTGCAGAGAGAAGTTGTTATTTAATCTTATTTGTCAGAGTTGATTTGAGGTCTTAAGGTCTTTCTCTTCTCACACTGTGTCATCTGTGTAATTAGATTGGAGGTTTTCTGGTTGGATTCCTTTGCCTTCGTGTTACGTATCTTTTAAACATAGACACTCAACAAAATGCGATGTGTATGTTCCCCACCACCTTTCCTCACATTGTGATCCTTGAATCCTTTTTTGTAGTCTTTGTAAATCTGGGAAAGCTTTCAGAGTTTTTAGGGACTTCAATAAGAATTTCCTCCTTTTCCTTTTGCTGGAACGACAACTCACAGACAACAGAGTCCTAAATTCCTGCTGATTTCCTGATCTCCTGCTGATCAGAGGAAGTGCCTGTGAAACAGCTGTGACAAAGTGGTTTGGGTGGGAGAGAGGGTGTTACTCAATAACAAATGATTAAATTCTGACCAAGATCAGAGGATGAAATCCTCTTTGGGAAAAAAACAAAAGACCGTTGAAAAATCCCCATCTCTTACAATGGGTAAATGTTTTTAACAACGTATTGTTGCTACTTCACCACAAGGGGGCAGCAGTGTTCACTCTATAGCAGCGGTCCCGACCTTTTTTGGACCACGGACCGGTTTAATGTTGGCTTTATTTTGACGGAACGGCCTTCAATGTGTGGCAGATACATACAGCAAAAATAAAATAACACGACTAGCGTACAAACAAATGTGAAATTCTCCTTCGCAAGTAGCTCTGCAAAGAATTTTGTTTTTTACTCATTTTCACTAGTTTGCAGGCTTATTTTTTGGCGAACATATCTGACACATTATACATGATACATGATACATTGTATCATGTGACCGAGACAAACATATTTATGTGTCAGGTGGCACAGACGAAAGATAAGTCGGACAGAATCCGGTCGTTCCTTTCAAAATAAAATGTCTTTTAGACCCTAATAATCAATACAACGGAAATTATATTTTTATTTATTCTTTCTGTGCGGCCCGTTACCAACTGCCTCACAGACTGGTACTGGTCCCCAGCCCAGTGGTTGGGGACCACTGCTCTATAGCATCAGCAAAACTGGTTTAGGTCTTGGTGGAGGTTTGTCCTTTGTGAACGCTTCATACTTTTATTATATTTTTGTTTGGAAACTAAGCTCTATGTTTTCCTCCAAACACTCAAACTGAATTTCTTGCGTTGATTCTCCGTCAGATCTGAACTCCTGAAGCAAGTAGCTGCTATTAAAGAGAGCTGGTTAAACTCTGTAGCTCTGGTCAGTCAGAGCCGGACGTGGATGAAGGACCAGCTTCACCGGTGGAGAATCTACCATCGTGGCTTAAAACTTCTGTGGAAGCAGTTGAGGGACGTTGACTCGTTGCTGCCCCCTACTGGACCCTCCTCATGTATGCTGCATCAGCTTCAGAGTTCAGCCGATCAATACCAGGTCAGCGTGGTTACACTCCCACTTTTGCTCTTTGTTTACCAATGCAAATGTTACTCTGAGTAAAACTGAAAATGTGTCAAATACAAAACTTTAATTATTTAAAGATGCTCAACACAAACACTGCGTCTCCCCGTGTTTCTTTGAAGCGTGTTGAGGAGTCTCTGGGTCGATGCTCTCCTGTGTACACCCAGACTCTGGAGGCTGGGAGATACTTGTGTGAAGCCATGACGGAGTCTGAGTGTCGGAGTCGACTGCAGTCAGAGCTTCAGGCCATAGAGGAGGCCTGGGAGCGAAGCACCTCACTGCTGGGGAGGAGAAGAGACCTGGTTAATACCACTGTTCAGGTAACACTCACTTTCATTTTTTCTTACATCACATATTTTTTATGTCTTATTAAAATCCTTTTTACCTCCAACAAGGACGTGATGTTTCCGCCTGGATTTGTATATCATCCGATCACAATATAAAATTTTAGCAAATCAAAGAAGATGATACATTTTGGACACGATCACTGGATGTGATGCTATTCAACTAAATCTGTTATGATTGGCAAATGTTTTAACAACGTAGTGTTGCTATTTCCCCACAAGAGGGCAACAGTGTTCAGTCCATAGCAGCAGTACAGCTGGATTATGGTTTAGTGGAGGTTTGTGCTTTAAATTTTTTAACCAGTGCACAGGCCAAAAGATTTAAAATAAAATAACTAGTCACTAGAAAGAGCAGAAATCTCCACCAAGGCATAATCCAGCTGTACTGATGCCATAGACTGAACACTGTTGCCCTCTTGTGGGGAAAAAAACAACACTATCTTTGCATTTGAGATTTTATGGGATTTCAGGGATTTTTCCAAAAAGAATCCAATTCTCTGATCTTGTCCAAAATGTTATCATCTGTTCCTTTGGTAAATGGTTCCCTCTCTCAAAAACAAAAATCTAAATCTGTTCGAATTTTGTTTGTAATGTTGCAAACAAACAAACAACAGGCAAAAACATGACCTCATTGCTGGCGGTAGTACAAATCCATTTAACACAGTACTCCGTTTAATTTGTTTCTATTCATTTACCTAAATTAGTGCTATTGTTCAGCCTTAACTGTCACCAAGGGATCGTGATGGTTGAAAATAGTCTGTGGCATCATTTTACCTTATTATTGCAGTTAAACTTGTATTTGATGTATTTTTTCATCATATAAAGTACTACAGCTTTGTAATGACATAATCTACAAGAAAAGCATTTGTCATAATAACAAGGGAATATGAAGTGTCTGCCTCACATGACCCATATCCAGGACCCTGATCCCACCCAAACACACACACACACACACACACAGACACAGGAGCTGGTGTGTTGGCCTGGCACTGAGCTCCTGCCAAGAGGGATCAAAGAGCGGCTCAAATCCTCCTCATGATCCACATCCAGAGACAGCTGGTTACCAGTGTCTGTCGCTTTCATTCCTTCACTGCGCTACCTTTTTACAGTAAGACCTCGACAGACAAAAAATATCCAATAAAATGAATGAGCACAGTCCTTGTAGGCACTCATTTGACAAGTTGAAGCAAACCTTCAATGTTTAGTAAAACATCCTTTTGTAGAAATACTGATTTGTACGTGTTCACTGCAGTCTGACTTTTAGATCTTTCCTGCCTGATGAGTTGTGTTAATTATGACATCTGATTGTTTTGATGAGCGGAGAGGTCAGGGAAAGCTGTGTTAACCCCTTTAAGCCCAACAGGATCCACTCGGGGGGGAAGAGGGAAATCCCTTTAAAGCAGCATGTGAAGCATCGCACGCACAGCAGAGCCCACAGACTCACTTAGCTCCTCGTGTTGGATATTACAGGATATTTTAGGATGATATCAGTTGTGTTGTTGGGGTTTTTCTCCATTTAAAGTTTGGATTTACTTAGTTCATGGCTGTATTTTATTTATTCATCAAGGCCTACAAGTTCAAATGCATGATTTTAACTACACCACGAGCATCCAGATACACATTCAAGTTTCACCAGGCACAGTGATGGCGTCCACAATTTTGCCCAATATTATGATTACATATACTCTTTATAAAGGAAATCACATTTTACCACCACAAAGACAGATACATGTTACGTAATAGAAGATGTTGAGGAGCGTGTCGCCATGGTAACCCAGAAAAAAGTTTGAAGTTGTGTTTGAAACCTCTCTCTGTATCTTCCTGCTTGTTTAGACGTGGTCTCAGTGTCAGGAAGAAATAACAAACATCATGTCTGAACTGGATGAACTGAAGCTGAAGCCGCCACTGACTGAAAGACCGAAGGACTCTGCAGAGGAGGAGGAGGCGGAGGCACTTATCCAGGTGATTGATTTATTTTGTATGCATGTTTATGAATAGATTAAAATTACTTTTTTGGCCCCGTGTTTGTAAATTAATAGACAGTCTTGGATGTTTTTGCCAGCCACCTTTTTATCTGGTGGCTCAGTGAATGAACCATGTGGTAGATCAGACTATCAGATGCTGTATGTTGGTTGATAGCACAGCACCATGATGATAACATGTTTTTAAAAATTGTTTCATACTCAGAAAGTTGTTAAAGTCCAATTTGTGTCACTTTCTGTGATTTTCAACCAGAATTATTCCAGAGAAACCAAAAACCAAAACTTTCATTATGATCACATGACCTCATGGTTTCTATATTGTTTGCATGTTTAGTGTCATCTACAAGGACAATAAAGAGGTTGTCTCCAAAAACTCTTTGAACTAGAAAACACTCAGAGCACAAACATCTGATGAGTAAAATGGTGAAATAGCAAAACTATCTGATGAAGCATTCCCATATTATAGCAGACAGGGATGGAGAGTCAAACATATGAAAACCATTGAAGCACAGGCGAGGATAAAAATACAACGCTAAATAAAATGCTTCATTTCAATGACCCCACTTTTGGGGCATTATGATCATTTGGACTCATATTTATAAAAATCCAAGTAATAACCCTGCAACTAAAGTGGTAGCATGAATAGCCTTTTAATTATCTAATATATAAGGATATTAAAGAGCTGCTCTCCAAAGTCTCTCTGTATTATCAGAACCTTCTTTAGGAAAATATTTCTGCAAAAGACCAAAAATTGCCTCCTAATGCCTCAATTACTTTTGCAGAAAGAGTCAGTGTCGGCCACTGACCGTGTTAATCATTGTTGTAATTAAAGGCTTGCTGTGATTTTACGTGTCTATTGAAAGGGAATAATGAAAAGTAAGTTTTGTCACAGAGTTACCGCACTGAAAATGATCATTTTACAATATGTGTGACGTTGATGCAGGAAAGTGGTCAGCTGGTCTGAAAACTGGCCAAAGTTTCCCCACCCCTCAACCCCATCAGAGGCTCCCCTCCATCCAGCAGAGCGCCTCTGAGCTCACCCCCCTTTCCCTTATTTAATACCCCCGTGCTTTCACTCCCCTCCCCCTTG